>JAYESA010000014.1:170703359-170950859 GCA_036927795.1 Iris macrosiphon | reverse complement strand
GACAGCGTAGCACGTTCCTGTGGGTCCATAAAACCCTTAGTGACGTGTCAGCTGGCCAATGCCACGTGTCCTAGTTCCTCTCATTTTGGGACTGGGGCGTGACACATAGCCTCATTGAACAGTTTAGCGCATACAAGGTGTTCCATACTCAGCACGATTCATAGAACAGTTATAAACGAACTAGCATACAGTATGATAACAGTTCACATATTTGATTGACAAGCATAAGAACCAAGTCTATTCTCTTTTATCTTGGTTTCTTAATTTTATTATTACTTGGTATCGTTTGATCGGGGCAAAGGAGATTGCAGATTATTAGATGTGAAGCTTGGAAGCAGGGCTAGCTAATCGGGTTGGTAGCCACTCACTTAGATTGATGGAAGGAGGAGGAAAGAGGCGCTTCACGACTCCGCTCGCAAGCCGCCTACTGCTCGTTCACCTGCGCACGAACAGCTCGATTAATACTTCTTCCTCTCTTTCCAATCTCGGAATAGAAGTGCAAGTCAATGAACGAAAACAATGAAAACCATCGAAACCGTTCAAGGAAAACAAGCAAATTCCAAAACCAACTCAAAGCACGAAAGCAACAAGCGACATCGAAAACCGAGGCATTAAAAGATAGCAGCGGAGAGGTCCCTCCTGACTCTGCCGCTAAGCCGATCCTTGGGGCGCGGTCCACTGAATATGGGAATCGATTCCGAAGAAACAAATCCATAACAAGGACGAGTTCTTAATTCAATCTATCCCGATCGAACGATACCGTCTTGTGTTTCTTAGCCGCGCTCTCCGCACCGGGAGAACGGGGCGCTACACATTACATCCTTTACTAAAGCTTCAAAAAAAAAGACCTCCAGGCGGAACAATCGCTTTTCCACGGAATTGCATGAGTTAAGTTTGCTAGCTCCCGGGTCTTCAAAATGCTTCAACTAAGACACGATCAGGACGTGCCGGCAGATGGACTAGATTGGGAAGTGACTTCAGCTTCTCGTAGGATCTCCTTGGTGCAGGAAACATGTTTCAACGAGGGTCAGTACATCGAAATACACTGGTGAAGGTTAGCTAACCCAACTATACCAATCAACACGTTGTTTATATGAAGCATGCAACTTATTTGTGGTCTTTCTATCTTGCCTTAGTTTATTTTACAAGCAAGCAATGATATGGAATTTACTGAATAAACTTGCCACCGTTCGGTGACTTTTACCTGCCCGTCTGAACCACCTGCACAATACTTACCATGTCCTTCCCTGCCACGAAGACACAAGTTAGCTTGCACAGGTTTAAATATACGAGGAGATCATTGGCATGATGCCATAAAGGACCAATTTTAGTCATTGACGAGGATGGTATGCAGCGAGAGCACATGATGCGCTGCAAGCCATCCCGTCCTTGCACATGAGACTAAACATGATGTTCCGTCCGGATCGAATCGGTGCCAGTGCCCTAGCGACCGTCCGCAGGAACTATGACCTTGTGCACAAGTTGTCCGTGATCAACGACGTCTATATTAAGTTATCAATTTGTGCAATTGAGGCAACATGAGTATGAGACAAGTAGCATGGCATAATTTATTTTGCATAGTCTCCCTGAACAATTTGTTACATAACTAGTTATGTTCCACACATAGCACAATTATAGATGAAGTATACATTCTAACTAAAATTGAAGCATATGAAGAACATTCTAAATGATCTAGCATGAATAAGGTAACCGTTCATAAGTTTGATTGACAAGCATAAAATAGTCTAAGTCTATTCCTTTTTATCTTGACATCTTTTAGTTATTTTGGTATCGTTTGATCGGAACAAGCAAAGATGCAAGATTTTAGATGTGAAGACTTGGAAGAAGGGTCAACTGAATGGAATATATCCACTCAAAAGTTGTTGGAGAAGGAAAGAAAAGAGGTGCTTCAGGACTCCGATCGCACGTCGTCTACTGCACGATCATCTGCATTGCCACGAATAGCTGATCAATAACTCTTCTACTCTTTCCAAGCTCGGAATTGAAGTACAGTTCAACGAAAGAAAATAATGAAATCCATCGAAACCGTTCAAGAAAACGCAAACAAATCTGAAAACTAACTCAAAGTACGAAAGCAACAAAGCGATAACGAAAACTAGGCAAGAAAACTTGCAGCTGAGATATCCCTCTTGACTATGCCGCTAAGTCCATCCTCGGGGCACGGTCTACTGAATATGGGAATCGATTCCGAAGAAGCAAATCCATAACGAGGATAAGATCTTGTTTCAATCTATCCAGATCGAACGATACCAACTTGTATATCTTAGCCGCGCTCACCGAATAGGGGGAACGGGGCACCACACCACCATCGCTCAACGATACTTAATATCAGGTCTCTATCGTGACGTTTAATTCGTATAGCATCAACAAAGTGAAAACCAAATGCCTCCACCAAGACCTTTTGGCCTTCAGTCAACTCCCATGATGACCGCCACTCACCATGCTCTCGTAATTTTACATCTGGATAATCATAGCGCTATATAATATATGTATAGATATCTTTAGTACAATATAATATGCTTAACAACAATAGTATCAATTATCTAAAAATTATATTATTGGTCCTGCGAAAACCAGACTAGAAATGTGAGACTCTCGCTCACGTTCAATGGTCGGAGTTGTAGGTCCATCGGGTATGCGCCCGTCATTTTGAAAAGCCATCTGTATTTATGATTAAGACATTACATGAAAAATATGTAATTAAATTGCTATTGAACTCTTGAACTCTTTTACCTGTTTTTCCTTTTGTATCTTCTTCCTCTTGAACTCTTTTCAAACTCTTGCAGCCTTCAGCTTCTCCTATTGAACTATTTTCTTGGAGAAACTCTCACAAATGCTTTCTTCTGCTCCTTCTGTAAATTTGTAACCGAATTCCTCATTCTTATAAACACTTCCTTCTACTACCTACTTTATTTTTGTTCAAAAGCTATACCATGGCATGCATGCACCATACCTACTTTATTTTTTGGTCAAAAGCTGTATCATGGCATGCATGTAACATGATTTTTATCTTTCCGAAAATTTTATATCATTTTTAATGCATTCAAACCAAGAATGTTCACAGGCTCCCATGCACATGCATGTCATTGTGTGGAAAAAGAAAAGAAAAAATGAGAGAAGAGTGTCAGTAAGAGAGAGAGAGAGAGAGAGAGGAGAGGGCCAAAGAGAGAGAAGAAAGAAACATGCGAGAGGGTTCACAGTGAGAGAGGCGAGAGAGTGAGACAGAGAGGGACAGTGAAAGAGACGAGAGACAGATGAGCGGGAACGAGAGAGAGAGAGAGAGAGAGAGAGAGAGAGAGAGCACGGAGAGTGAGTGAGAGAGAGAGAGAGAGAGAGAGAGAGAGAGAGAGAGAGCAGAGAGTGAGTGAGAGAGACAGGCGAGAACGAGAGAGTAAGAGAGAGCACAGAGAGAAGAGAGAGAGAGCAAGAGTGAGAGAGCAGAGAGTGAGTGAGAGAGAGAACGCAAAGAGATAGAGAGAGGGGGAGAGAGAAATAGCAGAGAGTGAGTGGGAGAGAGAGAGAGAGAGCAGAGTGTTAGGGAGAGAGAGAGAGAGAGAGAGAGAGTGATTCAATTTGTTAGGGAGTGAGAGAGAGAGTGAGAGAGGGAACGTGTGAGAGAGAGAGAAAAAAATTATTAGAAAACACCCTTTGGCCCTAGGGTTCTAATAAATTTTGTTTTTACCCCGCTGTAACGACAGCATACGGCACAAACGGGAATTTTTTTTTGGAAAGTTGTGAAACGCCCTACGGATAGGCGTTATGATGCTTTATTTGTAATTTTTTTAATTTATATGCTTTGAGTGAGATTTGTTATAATTTTATTGCTCTGTATGGAATTTTTCGAAAAAAATTCAATGAAATTTAGTTAGGAATAAAAAATACGGAAATTTTCATCCAGAGCATCCGAATTTATATAAATTCTATCTAAAGCATCGAAGTTTAAAAAATTACGAAATTTTTTATCAAAACGTCATTCAAAAGAACGTTTTATATTTTTAAATATTATATTCTTATCGTTAATTTTTTCGTCGTTAATATACGTTAGGCCAAAACAAAAACGTCCTTAGGAAGGACGTTTTCTATTTTTTTTTCTCTCTCACGTCTCTCTCTCTGGTTTCTCTCTCTCATCTCTCTCACTCTCTTTATGGTCTCTCTCTCATCTCTCGTCTCTCTCTCACTTTGTATGCTCTTTTTCTCTCATTCTCTTTCTTTCTCACCTCTATTTTTTTATTTAATTTGAGGAATTTAATGAAATAAAAAAAATTCTATATTTACTTCTTTTTTTACTTTTGCTCACTACAGTGTTTTGAGAAAAAAAAAATTCGATCTTTTTTTAGAGAATTAAAATTATATTTTTTATTTAATCCAAATACCACTAGTGTCATGGTACACGCATTTCGTGTGCAATATTTTTTTTAGCACATCCGTCCCGTATGTAATCCAAAAAATTGAAATAATTTTTTTATTTTTATTAGTACTAGTATATATGCACGTGCTTTGCACGTATATTGGAGTGAATGATGTTGATGAGTTAGTTTATTTCTACTGCTTTTAATTATATAGGTTAATGGTTCAACTCCTTCGAATTGTTTGGTAACAATTTAAAAAACTTAGCAAGTAGAATGAACTCTTTGATTTCCTTAAATGATTGTCATTATTGCATCTCTTAAATAGTTGTCATTATTGCATCTCTTAAATGGTTGTTAGTGAAATTTATTGTAGGTATTCTTTTAATTACTAAATATGTTGAAGGGTATTTTTGGAACGAAATTTTTCCACGGTGAAGCCTAGTTTTGGCTTTATATAGAGGAGATTATTCAATCAATTATTATGGATTAAAAAAATGGACATATGTGCTAAAAAATTCTCGGGAGGCGGATACGGTCCCTGCTGGATGGACTCCTCAAGGTCGGGAGGCTGACCGAGGCCTGGTGCCTCTTCGAGAAGATGGATGGTCTCCGATGGAGCTCGGGCCTCGACCTGCTCGCCCAACATACTGATCGACGGCTTGTTCAAGAACGGACGGGCGGTTGGCCAGCACGTCGGCGGTGTCGCTCTCGAGCTGGTGAAGGAGATGGAAGGGACAGGGTTTGTTGTTTCCTATTCCTTCAGGAGATGGGCGACAAGCATTGCCCCGCTGATGTTGCGACTTACAAGGGTTGGGGAAGACGGGGAAGGCTGATATCGGTACCAACGTTCTCGACCGAATGTTGAAGAAGGGCCGGTATCTCGACATTGTCATGTACAACACTTTTCTGGCATCTGCACGTGTCTGTTCTAAATCTCCAATTGCCTTTCGTAGATAGATGGGATTCACCTCATATAAAATGACCCTATCATAGTTACTAGGTCATTTTTGCTTCAACTTCAATACCATTATAAGCAACACAGCTCACCTTTGGGTACATCCTGACCATAAAGCAGAAAGCACCTATGTAGGCCTGTCACATAAAAAGTTCATATTTAAGCACTCTTCACTCCAGTCTTCAGCAAATAATCAAATACTATTGGCTGTTGTGTTTGATTCCTATCGATGAATCAGTTTCCAAGACAAACATAGCCTCCCCTAGTTTAAAAAAAATTCTACTAGTTGAAGTATACACACATATCAAGGTAATCCATACTTTTTGGCCATTTCGGATCGGAGTTGGAGGGTATTGAAAGTCTACCACTTCATAACCACCGGACACCTCCCCTGAAAGTAAGTGCCGAAACCCTTACCCACATGAAGGGTCCAAACCACACACACAAATACATATCTTCGTAGTATCGATATCGGACCCTTCCTATGAGTATCATGATCGACGGTATCGGCCGTCTCAGATCGGATTTTTTTGGTATCAGAAAGCAAATAATTATTAATAAATATTTTAAAAGTTTAGCAAATTCGACCGTGTAAGAAACCAACTATGCTATCCTCGCCTGCACCAACAATCCAAGATACTCTCCAAACCGTGCAAGAATGTAGCAAGTACCTTTTTTTCAACTACCGTGTCTTGCCATCCTCATATCTTGTCTAGCCGAGGATTTATTTTTCTGGTTATCTGCTTTCAAATGGTCTTTGCTTGGTTATGAATCCAGTATCATTTAAACGTGTGAAAAAGTTGTTTTTTAATATTTTATTCTGTATCTTATAGTTTATATTTTATACTTTATGTGCTTTGCTTCAGTGTGGAATTTGTTTTAATTATTATGATTGTTTGGTACTCTATTAAAACAATTTGGAATTTTGTTAATTTTGTTGATTCATAATCTCTTTCTGCCATCAAGCATGCGATGAAAGACCTCGGATTCCCCTTCTGCAAATTTGAGCTTCTGATACAAAAAACTGATTTCACTTCTAAAAGTTATATTTTGGTACT
Source organism: Iris macrosiphon (assembly GCA_036927795.1). Lineage (NCBI taxonomy): Eukaryota > Viridiplantae > Streptophyta > Magnoliopsida > Asparagales > Iridaceae > Iris > Iris macrosiphon. The sequence goes on along the minus strand of JAYESA010000014.1, from coordinate 170,944,476 downwards.
ACAGATTAAATTTTTTAACTTGAGGTTTAAATTTTTTAACTTGAGGTTCTCTTTATCTTTATATCCAGATCCAGTGTGCAAAAGCATTGGTATTGATTTTCTTGTCTCATTGTGTTTTTACTTATTACTCCTACTGTATATATGCTTCCTTTAATTGGATGCTCTGGTTGAATTTGCTTTTAGTAACTTTGATTTTTGCTACTTGCAAAAGCCTACTTTTCTGTGTATTTGATATTAATCTCTTTCTGATAGACTGATACTATGCACATGAGGAATAAACTCGGATTCCCCTACAAGACATCTTTGGATGATGCAAAATCGAGTTTCTGATGCAAGCTAATATCAATTATCAAACTTATTTTTTGATAATTAAACCATTAAATTTCAACTTAAGATTCACATTTTGCAGCCAAGTTTTACCTTGCCATGAGGAGCAACTGTAATGTTTGCTTTTGAGTTCTCAATGTATGAATGCAAGCAACTGTGTATGTAATGTACGTAATCCCACCTTTTTGGGGGCAATTTGTTACAATACACTCACTGTTAATGAAGACTTGATTAAGCATCAGAAATGTTTTGTTGTGCTTTTAGCAAAGCTAGCGGTCTGCTTGAAAAATCTTAGTTTTGTCCTAGGTGTGCAAATAAGTTTGCTAGCTCTAGATATCTGGATGCATGAATTTCATATGTAACTAGGTGTGCAAATACGTTTGCTAGCTCTATATATCTGGATGCATGAATATCATACGTAACTAGGGCTTGCGAGCCTATTCGAGCTTTGAATTTTCAAGCTTGGCTTGTTTCTATGTAACTAGGTGTCCAATTGGATTGTTTTGTATTGAAATGTTATCAAATTCAAAGTCGAAAATTATATTCTTGCCTAGTTGAGTCCCAGTTAAGTTAGTAGAGAGCCGAGTTGAGCTCTAGTTGAGTTAAATAGAAATAAGGAAAGGACTCGTCACATCTTTGAAAGACGTAATTGACCCAAGTCTAGATTGTGTTCTGTGCTTTTCATGGGCCAAGCTTTTATTGACCCAAGTGGAGTCAAGCTAGTCTTTTGCTTTCCTCAATTTCAGCCTACACAATCTTCACTTCTTGAAGACCTTGACCTATATCTGAATGCATGATTGCATGCTTGACCTGTAATTTAAGAAGAGCTTCAGTCTGAAACCTGAAACTGATGGCAACAATCCTGTCCTATGATTATATGCTTGTATCATGTGGATTTTTTTTTAATGTGTTCTTTCCTGCAGGCAAGGATATTAGCTTTAAATGCCTCCTTTTATCTCAGGAATGAGGGCAGTTTTGTCATTTCCATCAAGGTATTTCCAAAGTTTTTGGTTATAGTTTTAGTAATAAATGGTTGAAGAGAAAAAAAAACAAAAAATTCTTATGTAATCTTATTAGATTTTTATATTCAACTTCATTAAATTTTAAACATGCAATCTGCACTGTGTTTCCTTCAGGCAAACTGCATCGATTCTACGGTGCCTGCAGAACACACGTTTTTGCTCAAGCTTCAGGTTGAACAGTTCAAGCCCAGGGAGCAGGTCACTCTTGAACCATTTGAGCACGACCATGCTTGTGTTGTTGGCGAGTATCGTGTGCCCGAGAAGCAGAAGGCCTAGTAAATCAATTTTTTGGCAAGGATAGGACTTTGTACTTTTGAATTCTAAACTAGGTTAATTTATTCAGCATAGTTTTTTTAAAGCAGAAGATTCTAATTAAGAAGGATTTATGAAGATGTATCTTTATAATGTTCAATGCTGCTGCCAGTTTCTGAAAAGCAGCAGCAAATCCCAAACCAAGTCTAAATCGGTTCTACAAAATTTCACAATATATGAACCTTGTTCAAATTGGTTCCAGAGCATTTCAAACTGGTGCATATTTCACTAGCAAAAGCTCAATCAGCTAGTTGTGGCTCAAGTTTTTGTTTATTTATGTGATTTTTTTTTTTTTTGCTATTAATCCAACGGAACTGAAAATGCAGGAGTTTCAAGGTCAATTTTTTTTTTCATACTATAACTGCACGTGGGCTGTGTTTTTTTCCTTCTCATTTTCTTTTCTTTTAAAATATATACTTGCTTTCGAAGTAATTTATTTCTGAAATGGTGAATATTTATTGCAGTCGGAAGTATATAATTATTAATGGTAGATGTGTGTAATTTGCATATTTTATCTCTAGTTAATTAGTCCGAAGGAATACAAGTGTGGAAACAAAATTCTTCAAGGGGCCGAAAAGTGTTTTAAGGACAAAACTAAATTTCATTACGTTTTTCATTACTCAATGTATTTGAACTGAGAAGGATAACATTGTCGAAAAGATTTTAAGATCCCTATATTTATGTATTAAGGTTATTACAATTAACAATACAGACTATAAGTTTTGCAAATATACTCGAACTTTGGGATATAATTTAGTTAAATTAGATAAGTAAGGGTTCTCTAGACGCCGGTAGTTTGCTCTTCCATGGATACGTAAGGCTAGGGGTGAGCATTTGGTTGGTTTTGTTTAGTCGAACATAAATATCTTCGAACTGAATTCAAATTGAATTTTAATTTTCAAGATGAACAAACCAAACCAACTATTCAGTTAAATCAGTTGGATCGATTTTGCTGGACCCATAACGTAATGGTCTGAACTAAAGTATTTTACATGTACAGTTTTAAAACAATAACCAATTACAAATCAATATAATAATATATATTTAGAATACAACAACAATTAACTTATAATTATTCAAAGCGAAAATTAAATAAAATTGCATGTATATGGGTTTTAGGGTACATAAATAATGTTAAATCAATTTCGGTTGAGATTGGTTCCTAAAATCCAAAACTAAAACCAAAACTAAAAATCCGAATTTTCAGTTTTCCAAAATTGAAAACCAAACTTGACATTTCAATCTGCAATGCTTATTTTGGTTTGATTAGGGTCAATTTTATGGATAGGTTGGAAAAATGTGGTTCAAAATTGTTGAGTTTTGAAGGTGATTACCATGTTCACGTGTTTATGACATAATAAATATGGGTCGTTCTTTCCAATAATAATATTGTAGAGGTATGAGTTGAACACTGTACACATTTTAAGAAATATATATATTTATTAAGTAATTATGTAAAACTGTGATCATATTGGTCACTGTATAAAAATATATATCAAGTTCTAATGATCGATGTAAATTTACAAATCGACGACCGCAGTGTAATGGATGGTCTTATTTTTCTCCTTGTAGAAAAGGGAGAATTATTTTTATTTTAGCTAAGACTTGATTGAGAAATGTGTAAGCTTTGAGATGATATTATATATAAAACAGACTCTTCAATTTTTAGTATTACAAAGACATGAAAAAGATTAAAAATGAATCGGCTATGTATATAATAATGTAATTTTAAAAATAAATAATAAATAATTTATATATTTTAACAAACATGTATCAAATAAAAAATAAAAAAAATCGGATATTGTCCTATTACCTTGTATTATCTTACTAAACACCTAAAAACATATTACAACAAATGTAAATTCTAAAATTATAGTATTATTTAACTACCTTATATTATATAATTAAACAGACTCATAAGTTTGCACGTAAAATTACTTTTTTTCTTCTTCTTATATTGTTGAAAAAATAATTTAAATATTTAAATTATTTGAATTTAGATATGTTATGTATATGTTTATTGAAAAATTAGATAAATAAATTATGATATTATTAAAATATAGATAAAAAAAAATTATATTAAAATAGTTTGAACATGATTTGAATATATTTATAATAAAGTTAGTTATATTTATGGAAATATATTTTTAGTTAATACCATATTATTAGTTTAAATATAATTTAAATATTGAATATATTTTAATTAAATTTTTATATATATATATATTTATAGAAATTTTGATATATGTTATGGTAATTACAAAAAATTAAGTCTTATTTTAGGTAAAGAATATAGGGTGATAGTTAGAATAATTAATCATTTATTAATTAATGAATGATGGATACAAATGGCTTAAACGATTAGTTTTTTAACTGATGCTAAGCGACATCTCTACTATTATAATAATACAATTTGAAAACTGTTCAAAAATGAGTTGTTTAAGCTGTATATATCACCTCTACTAAATAAAAAAAAAACTTTTTTATCTTAGTATGTACCTCCTCATGTAGTTAAATTTTTTTTTTTATTTCCTTCTAACTATATTAACATATAACAAATCTAAGAATATATTAAATATTCAAATTATATATAAAAGTAAGTATATGATATTATCTAACTAAATATATATAAAAATTATAAAAATATATCTATAACAAATTATAATAAAAATATATATTTAAATTAATTGAATATAATTTAAAATTTAACTACTTTTTTATTATCATAAATTTTTTTTTCTGTTTATATTCATGCAACTTCCACGCACATGACTAAGTTATAATAGTAGAGATATCAAAAATCATAAACATATATTTATAATAAATAATATAAAAATTAATTTTTTTAATATTATAATATATTTAAAATCATGATCAAATCTTATCAACCTATAAGTTATAATTCTTAACATAATAAATCAAAATGAACCAAAACGATCTAAACTTTCAACAATATAGAAGGATTTTTTTTTTTAGCGATTGCATAAAAACAAATATTTTTTGACAAAAAATTAATTGCATAAAGAACATTTACAACACATCTACACGTGACTAATTTGAATAAGATTACTTCAAATTGCGTCCACTTAAATAAATTAAGCATAGGGTACATAAAAATATCAAGCAGGGGTACTATGGTAATTTCAACAAGGCGGTAACTAAAATCCTACTTGATGAAGGCGGTAACCGGATCCCACTCCTAAATAAAAATGAGAATCAAGATATTAAAAAAAAAAGCAAAGAAATCCTTCCCAAATTCTAGGGTTTGACTAGAAAATCCAATCGAAAATCCTCAATCAATCCCGTGTAGATTTCTTCTTCCCCCCATCGAATTCCCTCCAATCCCCCACAATTTGGCACCCAAATTCTCACCCAGCCGACCCCTAGGGTTTTCTTCTCGTCCCCCGACTCATAAAAACCAGATCTTTACCGGGCGCGACCCGCATGAACTCCGCCGGAGGCGGTTCCCACGTCCGGAACCCGGATCCGACCTCCTCCTCCGCCTCCCCTTCCTCCTCCTCCTCCGGCCCGACCCGTTTAGGTTTCGATCCGACCCACCAACACCACCAGCAGCAGTTGAAGAGGAGTGTGAGTGCAATTTTTTTCCCGCTTTTTTCCTTTGAATTGTCGGTTACGGCGGTTGTTTTCTGGCCGCAGGATTCGGCTAACGCTACCAAGCTGGAAATTTGCTGGCTGTCTTTGTTAATTTTAGGCAAATTTCCTTCTGTTTCTGGTGGAAGTTGGCATCTTTCTGCTACATTTAGCTTGGGACAGAAAGACGACATGGACACAACATTTTTTTTGTTTTATAAAAATGCTCTCTTTTTTCTTACTAATTGACGGCCAGATTACTTGTTCCTTGAGTTTTATGTGTGGGTTATGTAAATTTCGGCTATTATAGCTTTTACTGTTGTGGTTCAGTTTATCGAGATATTTTAGGCACATTTTAGTGGAGAAATTACTATATTTCTGTCAATTTTGGCTTATATATTTTTTTACTAGTGGGTTTGATTTGTCAAGATGCTTTAAGCACATTTTCTTTGATAACTTACTATATTTTTGTTAATTTTGTTTTCTCTTGTAGGTTTTACTAGTGTGATTTGATTTATGAAGTTACTTTTGAGTCATTTTCTTTGAGAAGTTACCATCTTTCTGTTAGTTTTGGCACCTATCGAAGTTTCTGGTGGTGGGTTTTGATTCTCATTTCATTACAATTGTTTCTTGTGGAGATATTTATGGTTTCATTTTATTACATATACCGATTTTGAAGAAAATAATTCTCTTTTTCTGTACTAATTGACTGCCAGATAACTTGTTCTTTGATTCTCATTTGTAGTCATTTATAGTTTCTATTAGACATAGGAGAGAGGACCTGTTAATTTTTTTTTTCCATGTTGCATAGGGAGGGACTACCGTTAGTTGTCTTAACTGCCCTTATGGTAGCTTCGACCATTTATTAGAAATGAAGGGACATTATATCTTTTAGCTCGATCTAGTGATTTAAGTATATTTCTGTCATGACAATTAGTTTTAGTGCTTATGTCTCAAGAAGAATATGACACGATTGGGACATGGCGACATGGACATGACATCGATTTTGGTGCCATAGTGTATTTTGGAGTGTGTTGTGTCCTACAGGATGCAACACAGACATGGCACTGTTTATTCTAGCGTCCTTGCTTCCTAATTGGTGCACTATTGGAAGGCTCATGGTTCTTGCTGCTGTTGGTATATGTTATTAGTTTTGTTCAAATGTTATTGGACACTATCTGTTTTGAAGATTCTGCTGCTTGTATCTATTGTGTTTTTTTATTTTATATTTTATATTTATTTTTTGCAATAGATGATGGTTTTGGAGATTTGCTTTTGTATTTGTTTGGATTTAGTTAAGTCTTTGAAGTTCCTGTTCTATGCTCTAGTTTAGGATGATGAAACTCAAGTGCCAATTGGCCTACATATATTTTGCATACATTTTTTTGAGTTTTTGGTGGTCTGCAAATGGAGTTCAGTAGTCCTATGAACTGTTTAATTTTTTTTTATTTGGTATGAATTGTGTAGCTAAATGTCAAATTAAGGTTAGTAATATCATGACTAGTTGTTACTTAACTGTTAATTTAGCAGTTATCTTTCTGTATTTATTTCAGATTGGTAGCTTTTAATGCGTTCAACTTCATCTAATAAGTTCCAAATTGGGATCATGCATCATGTAGTTTGACCCTTTTAAGTATAAGGAGTGACCAACTTTCCCACTTAGGATAGTAGATGATAATGTCGTTGTTCACCTTAATCTGGTGGATTTTGATAGTGTAATTAAGAAGCTTTTTTGTATGCAGTTCTAGTGAATGCTCAGTGACATGGGAAGACAATTTGGAATGTTGTCTTTTAGTATGCATTTCAAAAATTTAAACCGTAGTTTCATCATGAGTATGAAGTTTCCCTTTTGTCTAATCCATACAGCAGCAACAACAGCAACAGAGAAAGACAGAGGGAGAGGAGAACCTTCTAGCTTATAAAGTAGGTGGTAAACATGGAGTCAATGCTGGCGGCAACTTTGCATCACCTTCAAATGGTATACCCATTTCTCAGCTAAACTTATCACATCAACATGGTGCCCAACTTCGGGAGGAAAATCAGAATAAAGGTCAAGTTCCCGAACAACATCTTCAGAACCACGTTAATCAAGCTTACCTCCAATTTGCTTTGCAAAATCAGCACAAAACACATGGGAATATTATGATGCAACATCAAGCTAAATTTGGTACTATTGGCCCACATGGGAGGGATCAGGACATGCGTGCAAATAATTTGAAGATGCAGGACCTGATGTCCCCACAAGTAGCTAGTCAATCACAAATACCAACATTTCAGAAACCAGCTGAACAGTTTGGCCATGAGAAGCAGTTGGAGCAAGGACATACTAGTATGTATAAAAAAAACGAACTAAAAATTCCCCCAAAAGCTATGGGGCAAGCAACACCAACGAACAGTTTAAGGCCTATGCAGGGGAGCATGGATAATGCCACAAACAATCAGTTGGTGATGGCCCAGTTTCAAGCGTGGGCTATGGAGCGTAATATCGACTTGTCTCTCCCTGGCAATGCTAATTTAATTGCTCAGCTTTGGCCAATGTGGCAGTCTTCTAGGTTGGTTGCACTGCAGAAGGCAAATGAAGCTGCTACAACAACAAACACTTCTGGTTTACCTCCTTCAAAACAACAAGTTATGTCTTCGCCAGTTGGAAGTGAAGCTTCTGGTCATGGGAGTCCCTCAAGTGATCTTCCTGGTCAATCTGGGCAAGGAAAAGGTCAGCAAACTCTTCCATTTGGATCAATATCTAGTGTTGGAGCCGCCACCACCTCAGTGAAATCAAACAGTACCCAGATGCAGCAGCAAGTTGCTGCCCAGAGCAGGGGCAGTCGAAGTGAGAGGGCTGCTAGATCTCCAATGACAGGGGGGAATGGGGGGCAAATGATGCATCCACTACAGTCTTCTGGGAGCCCTAGCCCGAGCATAGACCATTCAAATTCAAAGAACAGACATACTGGGTCTGAAGCACTCCAAGTACAATACTCGAGGCCTTTTCAACAGCCAATTCGACCACAAACTCAACCTGCAGTTCCTTCAAATGAGTCCATGGGAACCCAAATACCATCTCACGGAGGACCAGTCCAAGTGCCACAATCTCGTGTTGGTTTTACAAAGCAGCAGCTTCATGTTCTCAAAGCACAAATTCTAGCTTTTCGACGTATCAAGGTACATTAAGCATACCACTTCCCATAACTCTGTTTGTGTCTGTCTCTTCCAAAAGGTTATTTGCGAAAAACTTGGCATTCTTGTAAGTGTGCAGTAACATTTAGGCACTAAATGCAAATGTAATTTTGCTGATAACATCTTGTCCTCTGCTTCTACAGCGTGGTGAAGGTGCTCTTCCCCAGGAAGTTCTTCAAGCCATTGTACCACCCCCTCTTAATTTGGAGCAGCAACAGGTTATCCTTCAACCTAGTACAGCTAACCTGGAAAAATCTGTTGGAAAGACAGTCGATGACCATGCAAAGTATGTGGTGACCAATGACAATGCTGTCTCGGTTACGCCCCCAAGTAAAGTACATGTTCTTACAAAAGAAGAGTCCTTTACTGGAGAAGAGAAAGCAGCTATGGTCAGTAACCTGCAAAGACCAACTAGTTTAACAAAGGAACCTGTGCCGGTACCATCAAGTAGCAAGGCAGAAGAAAGCAGTATCTCTAGTGTTAAAGATGAACGTGATACTGAAAGAGATGCCCAAGTGATACCTATTAAGAGTGATTATAATGCCGATAAAGGAAAAGAAACTCCTATCCACAATGCTGCAAGTGAAACTAGTCAAGGAAAGAAACTTGCTACTAGCAGCAGCACACCACTTGCTAAAGATGCTCAGACAAGAAGGTCTTCTGCACCACTGTTTGATTTTCCTTTCTTTACAAGGAAGCCTGACACATTGGGGTCATCAGCTACAAATAACTCGAGTAATTTAACATTTGCTTATGACGCAAAAGATATACTATATGAGGAGGGAATGGTAGTGCTTAAGAAGAAGAGAACAGAAAATCTGAAAAAAATTAGTGGAATACTTGCCATCAACTTAGAGAGGAAGAGGATTAGGCCAGACCTTGTTACTAGGCTGCAGATTGAAGAAAGAAAACTTCGTCTTTTAGATTTTCAGGCTCGTCTTAGGGATGAGGTTGATGAACAACAACAGGAGATAATGGCCATGTCTGACAGGCCATACCGTAAGTTTATTCGACAATGTGAACGCCAACGTATTGAGCTCCTAAGGCAAGTCCAACAGTTACAAAAGTCCACAAGAGAAAAACAGCTAAAATCTATCTTCCAGTGGCGCAAGAAGCTCTTAGAATCTCATTGGGCCATTCGTGATGCACGAACAGCTCGCAACCGAGGGGTTGCGAAGTATCACGAGAGAATGTTAAAGGAGTTTTCTAAGAGAAAGGACAATGATCGAAATAAAAGAATGGAGGCATTGAAGAACAATGATGTGGATAGATATCGTGAAATGTTGCTTGAACAGCAGACCAATGTACCTGGTGATGCATCTCAGAGGTATGCTGTTCTTTCGTCCTTTTTGTCTCAGACAGAGGAGTATCTCCATAAACTTGGAGGGAAAATAACGGCGACGAAGAATCACCAAGAGGTGGAAGAGGCTGCAAGATCTGCTGCAGCTGCAGCACGATCCCAGGTGGAAAAATCTTTTGTTCTCGTTTGCTTCCTGTATAGTCCTATTGTTTCTGGTTTAATGGCATTTGGCTGTATCTTATTTTCTTTAACAGGGTCTTTCTGAAGAAGAAATCAAGGCTGCTGCAACATGTGCAGGGGAGGAGGTAACTATTAGAAATAGGTTCTCTGAGATGAACGCACCAAGGGATAGTGCATCAGTTAACAAGTAAGTTTCTTGTTTATGGTTATCATGTCATAATTATTACACATCTGTTAATAGTGGTGTCTTCTTTCGGTCTAAAGTTACTAGGAACAATCTTCTCATGTCTACAGATGACAATTATCTTTTTTAATATCATTTGCGTCTTCTTTTGTATTTTTTTTCTGATAATGGTGGCTGATGTATCTTATGATCATCAGGTATTATAATCTGGCACATGCTGTGAATGAGAAAGTTGTAAGACAACCATCAATGTTAAGGGCAGGAACTTTAAGGGACTATCAGCTGGTATGCTTAGTAGTTCTTTGTCATTAATTTTTTTCTGGAAAAAATAGGTAGTACTTAGGCTGGGTTTGGAATTGCTTATTGGAGGCTCTTCTGTCTTTTCCCCCTTGGAAAGCGGTCCAAGGCTGTTTGGTAATAGCAGCTTATCAAAAGACTTCCCAAAAGTCAGTTCAATTTTGGGACAGAAAGCTGCTTCTGCTGTGGGCTTTTGACGACCAGCAGCAGCAGTCCCAAACCAAGCCTTAATCCAAGATTTTCTGGACTGAGCACCCGACCAGAAATTGATTTAAATTTGTAGTTGATAGAAAGTTTATTTCACTTTGTTCGTTACCAGGTTGGACTGCAGTGGATGCTTTCTTTATATAACAACAAATTGAATGGGATTCTGGCGGATGAGATGGGTCTTGGCAAGACTGTTCAGGTTGTTCTATGACAACTATTATTATTGTTTTACATCTTATCAAATTTCTATATAAATGTTATGTGACGTTTCTGTTATCTAGAGGTTTTTTTTTAACATTTTTTTCATCATCATATTATAGGCTTTTTTTTTGTCTTCAGTAACTAACTAATGTCATAGCTGATTACAATTTGAAGGCTAAGCTAGGGCTACCCAACTTACAACTTAGACGTTGTAACAGGCGTCTCCTATTAGGATTCGTCATGCTCATCTCAGTCTATACATTTGCTTTATTACAATAATAATTTATAATTTTGAGTAGAACCATGAACTATTTGTTCTTTGTCCTATCAGGTGATGGCATTGATTGCTTATTTGATGGAGTTCAAAGGGAACTACGGACCTCATCTTATCATAGTTCCGAATGCCGTCTTAGTGAATTGGAAGGTCAATGATGTGTCTTTCTGTATCTTCAAACATATAAATATACTTTACAGAATGACTTTACTGACTCATTCTTGCTTTTCAGAGCGAGCTGCATAATTGGCTGCCATCTGTGTCATGCATTTTTTATGTTGGTAGTAAGGATCAACGGTCGAGGCTATTCTCTCAGGTAACTTACCATCTTTTCTTTTATAATTTCTTAGTTGCTATTTGTAGTCTTTGGTTAAAAGAACGTTATGTAGAATATTGACGAACCTATGAATTCAGAAAGATAATGTGTAACTTACAAAGCTTAAACAGTTTGCAGTTCTACGAAATACAAATATATTCATTTGCATAGATTTTCTATTCCAATAGCTGAATGTCAGTGCAAATATGACGTACCGGCTTGAACAGGTCAACTGGACATCTTCTGTATATTCACGAATAATAGTATCTTCTGTGGAAATTGGATAGACACTTAAATGCATAACCACATGTGTTAGCCAACATATGAAAAAGCTAACAACCTGGATAATTTCCTATTTTGAGTTCAGAGATTGTGGCAGACATACTAAATAGAGGTTAATAGAGAAACATTTAGTAGTAAATAAATTGTTTTGTCCCATTTGTTAATCAATAATGATTATTCTTCTCTCTTTCTCTCTCTGTGTGGCATACTTATGGCCTATTGATCTCTCCGGCTGTTGGAAAAAAATACGTATAGATTATGCTGTCAAAAGTGTGTTATTTTAATTTTTTTGTTATATATTAAAATTTTGCTGTATTTAGCATGTGTATATGGGTATTCAGGTCAAGTTTTTAGAGTTGTAGTGTCCGGTCAGAAAGATTAACTCCTAACTCATTTGATATTCGATTTAAACTGTTCAAATTCAAGTCGACCTGGTAATTTCCCGTATCTGACTATGCACCGTCCATGTTTGATCCATAAAGGAACAAAAGTATATCGTAAGGTAAATTCTTCCGTGCATATCATTTGCATGTTGATGTGCACTCTCAACTCATGCACTCTCAACTATTGCGCAAGGATGCCTAAACTTGGGTGGAACTGATACTCGTAAGAAAGTACTAACGGATACATGTCACTCATAGTCCCCCCCCCCCCCCCCCTTCCTTTTCAATTGGCTATAGTAATAGGACATGTTGGTATTTCTTGATAAATTTGTATTGTAGATATGCACTTAATGATGTCTTTACAAATGTGTTTGTGGAATTCGGTTTCCTTGTTTTAGTTGGCACCATCTGTCTGTTGCTCTGGCTTGTTTGAATTCTCATTGTGGATATAAATTCATCATGTCAAGAGCTTATTTAAGATCTTGCTTGAGTCGAGACACATAGTATTGTTTCTATTGTAAAGCATGTCTTAGTTTTAAATGCATCAATGGTACTGGCACTAAATATCTGTTTTTTCTATTGTTAGGTTTGCGCCATGAAATTTAACGTACTTGTTACAACTTATGAGTTTGTCATGTATGACCGCTCGAAACTGTCAAGAATTGATTGGAAGTATATCATTATCGATGAGGCCCAACGCATGAAAGATAGGGAATCGGTGTTAGCTCGTGATCTTGATAGGTACCGTTGCCACAGGCGGTTGCTTCTCACTGGGACTCCTCTACAGGTTTGCTTGCAGACTATCCTTAAAGCATACAAAGTTGCAAGTTGATATTTTAATTCTATAATTCTGGATCTACACATTTTGCTTGAAACTATGAATTTTCTAGGATATTTTTATTAATGAAGCTCTAATTTGGCTTTACTTTTATTCATGATATTATTATCCTTTGTTGTTTTAAAATGGTGAATGTATTGAAGAAAGATATACACTATTAAAGGTTCAGGTTCTTGGTGTTAGAAATTTCTGGATACGGGACTATATATATGTATGTTTCTAATTAGAAAGTTTGCTGAATTGGTATTGCCAAAAGTGTCTGGGATTGACTTAATGATGTAGGGATGAATATAATGCCTGGAATACTCGAGGCTAATATGTAGTCATGACTAGAAGTTACCTAATGGATGCTGTGAGCTATATTGACTTGATTATAGAATTGCTGATAAAGTTGAAGTTAGTATTGTTTTTTTTTTTGGAGATGTCCGGCGTAACGCTCGGGACTTTGTGCACGCTGCATTGCATGCCTTTTGCGCCCACTATCCCCTAACTCCCACCATTTATAAATGGAAGGAATAATACGCCCCCGGGCTCGATCCACTAATCTTCCGCCACCCAACCGGGGTCTTATACGTCTCCTCGGTAACCACAAGGGTCACTAGAGTTCGGTGTTGAAGTTAGTATTGTTTGTATACTTTTTTCTTTATTATTTATTTCTTGTGCTCATTGATACAGTTTTTACGTTGGCATACGTTTTCATGTAGATTCTTCAGTTATAGTTGGTTAATGTTAGTTTTTATTATTTAAACTAAGATTGTTGTATTGTCTTCTTCAGAATGATTTGAAGGAACTCTGGTCTCTCTTAAATCTACTTCTTCCAGAAGTATTTGACAATAAAAAGGCATTTAATGATTGGTTTTCTAAGCCTTTTCAAAAGGATGGTCCGTCACATGATACGGAGGAGGATGACTGGCTTGAGACCGAGAAGAAGGTAATTATAATACATAGACTTCATCAAATTCTGGAGCCTTTTATGCTAAGGCGGCGTGTTGAAGATGTTGAAGGATCTCTGCCACAGAAGGTCAGTGATCTCTAAATTTACTTTAATTTAGGCTCTTCTTTTACTTGTGATGTTTAATTAATGCATGATACAGGTCTCAATAGTCCTGAAGTGTAGAATGTCGGCAATTCAGGGTGCCATATATGATTGGATCAAATCCACTGGTACCATTAGGGTAGACCCTGAGGATGAGTTACGCCGAGCGCAGAAGAATCCAAATTATCAGGCCAAGATGTATAAAAATCTTAATAATAAGTGTATGGAGTTGCGGAAAGCTTGTAACCATCCTTTACTTAATTACCCATATTTCAATGACTATTCCAAGGAGTTCCTTGTTAGATCTTGTGGGAAACTTTGGATCCTTGACAGGGTTCTCCTAAAGCTCCATAGAGCAGGACATCGTGTTCTTCTTTTTAGCACCATGACAAAACTTCTTGATATATTAGAGGAGTATTTGCAATGGAGGCGGCTTGTCTATAGACGCATTGATGGTACAACCAGCCTAGAAGATCGCGAATCTGCAATCGTCGACTTCAACACCCCTGGCTCAGACTGTTTTATCTTCTTGCTCAGTATTCGTGCTGCAGGAAGAGGTCTAAACCTCCAGAGTGCAGATACTGTTGTGATATATGATCCAGATCCAAATCCTCAGAATGAAGAACAAGCAGTGGCCAGGGCTCATCGTATTGGACAGAAGAGGGAGGTTAAAGTGATATATATGGAAGCAGTTGTGGACAATTTTTCAAGCTACCAGAAAGAAGATGAGTTAAGGACTGGAGGCACAGAAGAATTAGATGATGATGATCTTGCTGGTAAAGATCGCTATATGGGATCGATTGAGAGCCTTATACGTAACAATATCCAACAATACAAGATTGATATGGCAGATGAGGTTATAAATGCTGGTCGGTTTGATCAAAGAACTACTCATGAAGAGAGGCGGATGACTTTGGAGACTCTCCTTCATGATGAAGAGCGATATCAGGAAACTGTGCATGATGTTCCCTCTCTACAAGAGGTAAACCGGATGATTGCTAGGGGCGAAGAAGAAATTGAGCTGTTTGATCAAATGGATGAGGACTTTGATTGGACTGGGGAGATGATGAAACACAATCAAGTTCCCAAGTGGCTACGTGCTGGTTCTAGAGAATTAAATGCCGTTGTTGCTAAGTTATCTAAGAAACCATCAAAGAACATATTGGCTAGTAGCAATGATTTGGATTTCAATGGATTATCTCCTAGTAAAACAGAGAGAAGGACCCGGCCTAGGGCTCCATCCACTATCTATAGGGAAGTGGATGAAGACAGTGAAAATTCTGACACTAGCTCTGTGGAGAGAAATACATCTTCTTTGCAAGAGGAAGATGGAGAGATAGGAGAATATGAAGATGAAGACTTTAATGTTACTGTTGATGGACAGCCTAGTGATAAAGAAAAACCTGAAGAAGGCCTAATTTTTGATGGGGGTAACTATGGGTTCTCACATGTAACTGAAGGCAGCAGAACTGTTCATCTGCTTGAGGAAGCTGCTTCCTCAGGATCTTCTTCTGGGAGTCGAAGATTGCGTCAGCCAGCTACTCCATCCATGTCATTACAGAAGTTTGGATCACTTTCTGCTTTAGATGCTAGGCCAAAGCGCCGTTCAAAAAAGTTGGTGTGTACAGTTAATCCTTCTTTTATTAGTTCCATTATGATTTTTTATTCTTTTGTGCATGTGTATATTAACTACTCATTGTTGTTTTATGTAAATGCTTAGTCGGATGAATTGGAAGAAGGAGAAATTGCAGCATCAGGTGATTCTCACATGGATCTTATGGATCTTCAACAGTCAGGAAGTTGGAATCACGACCTTGATGACGGTGAGGATGAACAGGTTCTCCAGCCAAAAATAAAGCGTAAGCGTAGTATGCGGATTCGCCCAAGATGTGCTATAGAAAAACTAGAAGAAAAATCCAGCTCTGAGAGGGTACCTTCACAGGGTGGATCCTCATTACCCATGCACATAGGCCAGGACTTTGATATGAAATCACGCACTGATCCAGAACTTGAGATTTTCAGTGAGACTGGTTCAGAGAGGCATAATCTGTCTGTCTCTTCTTTGAGGCAGCTACGCAATCTGCCACCAAGAAGGTCTTCACAAAGTAATGTTCGACAGCCTGGTAGATTAAGTTCCTTGTCAGGATCTGCAGAAGATGCCATGGACAATTGCAGAGAGAAGGGGAACAGCAAGGCTAGTAGCACTGGTGGTACTAGTTTTTCTGGCACAAAAATGTCTGAAAGTATGCACAGGAAGGTATGCATTCTTCCTTTACCCACACAAGTACAATTTTGTCTGTCAAATTCATTTTTCATCTTAAAAACTGGAATTCAAGACTTGCATAGTGGAGAACTGAGAGCATCTCCTTCTAAGATTTTTCTTCTTTATTAAATTCGTATGGTCTAGAAAGTTTATGTTATGGGTATTCTTTTGGCTATGAGGTCTACATTGTGTTTCTTCTATATTGAGTATGAAAGATCATTATTTTAAATGTTGTCTCGCCTTTTACGTTATTACTTATGTCTTGTCCTCAGACTCCACTACCTGTATCAAGATCTATTTCCATGCTCACTATCTTGCAGTGTTTCCTATCATATCTTTAAAGGCTGGAACTGGTCTTTTAAGCAATAAAAACCATGCTATATCATTTGCTTGTATCTGCCATTGTCTAGGAAGAAACACTTCAAAATTGGTGCCATGTCTAGTCCATGTCAGACATGTACCACTGTCAGTCCAACATGCACTAGGTACAGAAATAGATAACTCGTCCGTGTTGCTGTGACTGTCATATTGTGTCATATTCGTATTGTGCAACATCGGCTTTCGTGAACACCATAGTGTTGAATTGAAATTCTTCAGTCACACAGGAATGGTGTTATTAAAGGCGCCCTCCTTGCTGCCTTATTGAGCTGCCCAGGCGTTTCATATGCTATGTTGCCTTATGTGGCAGCCTGGAATGGCCTTGACTTAATTGTGACCAGATCTTGTGTCATATTGTGAAGAAACACCTTCAAAATTGGTGCCATATGTCTGGTCCAAGTCAGATATGTACCACTGTCAGTCCAACATGGACTAGGGACAGAAATAGATAACTCGTCCATGTTGTTGTGACTGTCATATTGTGTCATATTCATCGGCTTTGGTGAACACTATAGTGCTGACTTGAAAATCTCCAGTCATTCTAACAAAAATCTGGCTATAAATCTTATATAACAAAAGGTCTTAAATTAAATAAAAGCATGATTTGTTTACTATGCTTATTATTCTAAAAGGGGCTCCTTACTGTTTTGTTTTACCAATCTATAGGCAAAGGGTTGTAATGCAATGTGGGATTAGGGAGGGGGGTTAAAATGTAATATAGTTTTGTTAATTTAATAAAAGACAGTGAGATAGAATGGACCACTTATTTGGTTCATAATAATATATAAGATTATGTTAATAAAATAAATTAAGAATTAGATACATACTAATACTTATAATTTAAGAAATAAAATTAATACTTATAACTTAAGAAATATGCTTGAAATATGCTTAATGTTAATACTTATAAGCTAATTAGTATAGCTAATACTTAAATTAACAAGAAGGGGGGTTTAATGTAAATATTACCTATAATATTGATAAGAGAAAGGGCTCCAGCCTTTCTCTCACGTTGGGAACAGGAAAGCCAGATTTGGGAGAAGGGAGGTTTAATTGAATAATGAAACTTAAGATTCCTATCTCCCTAAGGAATAGATGAGAGTGAGGGGTGTTACGTAAATATCCCTCCATTTCCTTTATAGGAAAGGAACATCTTTCTCTTTCTCCTCGTTTTGATTCTTTTCCTCTACATCAAAAGGAGGGTTCTCGAGCTCCAGGCTTCCCGACGGCGTTGAGCAGAGGGCGCTGAGTCCGACGGCGTTGAGTGGCGGAGCTTCGGCCACCTGGAGGCCGTAGCCGGGGTGCTCCGGCACTGGGCGGATATGGTCTCTGGCAAGGGCAGTGCAGGATCTGGAGGCACGGTCACACTGGGACAGCAGATGTGGGGCTTCCACCGACCTGTCGTCCCATAAAACAGTCCAGATCGGTGGGGGTAGTCGACATCTTTGGGGAAATCGATGAGTGGCACAAATCTGGAGATAAGGAAGGCGACGTATCTTCAAAGAAGGAAGTCACAGGAATGGTGTTATTAAAGGCGTCCGCCTTGCCGCCTTTTTCAGCTGCCCAGGCGTTTCAGATGCTATGTTACAGCCTCGACCTGCCTTGACTTACCAGACCTGTGTCATATTGTGAAGAAACACTTCAAAATTAGTGCCATATGTCTGGTCCATGTCAGACATGTTTTACTGTCAAACATGCACTAGGGACAGAAATATATAACTCATCCGTGTTGCTGTGACTATGTCATATTGTGTCATATTCGTATCGTGCAACATCGGCTTTGGTGAACACCATAGTGCTGACTTGAAAATCACCAGTCACACAGGAACGGTGTTTTTAAAGGCGTTCGCCTTGCCGCCTTATTCAGCTGCCCAGGTGTTTCAGATGCTATGTTGCCTTATGTGGCAACCTCGACCCGCCTTGACTTAAATGTGACCAGACTTGTGTCATTTTTTTTTTTTTGAATTTGGAACCTGGACCTGACAAGGAACTCAAAGATATAGATATTGTTAATAATTTAATCTATATAGAGTAAAGAAGATAATAGGAAGATTCACATTCCCCTTTGTACTCTTGATTACCTTCACCTTTGTGTGTATACTAAACCCATCAAATTTAAGCTCCATCTTCGACTTTGACATGTACTACCAGGTACCAATAGGTAGGTCTCCTTCAATACCAATAGGTAGGTCTCTTTCAATCTCTCTCTCTTTACATATTCTTTTCTCTCGGTAACTCTTTTTGTTTCTCTCCTCTGTATGTCAAGGTAGTGATACCTTATCGCAATTGAACTCTTTATGCAGTTGATGTCTCAAACTAGTGTATACATGTACGGCAAAATTTCGCATCCCATGCTCCTAGGAAGAAACCCCAACATAATACTCCTAATCACAAGCTCGTCTCAACTTTCAATTACGTATCCGTTTAAATTTGGTCTTGAGAACAACCCCCTCCTCCTCCTCCTCCCCCAACCCCACGCCACCCCCCAACACACCCACCCACCCACACCTCACCACCAATACGACCACACCATCTCGCCGCTTAATAAGCTTGCACGGTAGCACTCAGTGAGACCGTTTGGCTGTACTGATGACAATGTAATTGATGCTTCCATGTAGTATGAAAGATGACAATCATATCCAGAACGGTGCCTTTTGCATAGTGAAGGTCGGACAGTGCTTTCACACTTACAGAAGATAAGGAGGATCTCAGACTAACCATTTTAACAACTAGCCTCTTTAGCAGTTAAAAGGAACACGAACTTTATTTCACAAAATTCGGGGCAGGGTTCACTGATAAAGCAAAGCGTGGAAAATGGGATGATGATGTCTGGACGAATTGTAGAGGTGAGAGGACCCTTACTCTGTCCCACACAGTGTACTGCATTGGTCCTACCAGGAACATCTACCTACACATACACAAGTTCGACAAGGAGATAGGGAGGATCCGACAAAAGGACAAAAATCCTTTTGTTCTGAGAATCAGATCAGTTCTACTAGGGCAACTTGTGGTGTTAATAACCAAGAATGATTAATGTGTAATCAAATCTTATAGTCTCTGAGCACTTCAGACTAATTAGGGGCAGTTTCTTTGCTATCAAATTTTGGAAGCAATGTTGCATGGCAATAATCCCATTAGGTGCCACTAGCCTCACTTTTTTTTTTACCACTACCCTCATTAGGTCTTGCAAGAATGTGAAAAGATACATTATATTCAACAATCAAAGCTAGCCAAATAGCACATTGGTTATTTCAATGTAACTGTTGTCGGCTGAGAAATATCTATCTGGAACAAGGTAGTCAAAGGCGCAAGGCGCAAAAGGGTCATATCGCCCGAGGCACAAGGCGCATTTGAGACGCGCGTTCGAGGGAAGCTAGGCGCAAATATACAAAATAATAAAAATATACATAGATAAATAAATAAATTAGTAATGTCTTAATAAAACCAAATAACATATTAAAATCAACAAAATATGTTAAAACATAACAACAGCAGTCAACATAACCGACAAGAGTTTGTACTATCCCTGCCACGCTTTTAGCAAATTTTAGTTTTTTTAGTTAAACTGTAACCAACTACTTGTACGAGATAATGATTATCTTCCTGCCTTGAAGTCTTTTTGGATAAATAAAATAAACCATAAGGCGCGCATTTTCTTGGTAGTCTTGCAGAAAAGCGCACCTAAGGCGCGCCTTGTGTGCGCCTGGAGAAAAGGGGCATTGCCTAGTGAGATGTGAGACGCAGCTTCCTCGCCTTACTGCGAGACGCGCCTTTGACTACCATGATCTGGAAATTAGTTTATAACCTCGCCCCTTGTTTTGATCATCTAAATTTCAATCCTTTTAGATGGCTGTGTAAGAATGGTATCAAGTAGAAACAGTCACTTAAACAGTAAAGGGTAAGTAAAAAAGAATAGGTTTTCTGTTAATTTGCCTACTATCTTGACTATATAGATATTTTAATCTATATTTTATTGTTTAATTATGAATAATTTCTGCATCATATGGTTTGCTTCGTATTTGTCTCTGTCGTACATCATTCATTTTGATGGCAACTTGCCTTTGCCTGAAGCATTATCATGTTTACATTTTACAGTGCAAGAATGTAGTTAGCAAACTACAGAGAAGGATCAATAAAGATGGCTATGAAATCGTACCTGTACTTTATGATTTGTGGAAGCGAAATGAGCCCAAGCCTGTGGCTATAATAAGCAACACTTCAGATTTGCGGATAATTGATCAGCGTGTGGATAATTTAGAGTATAATGATGTTACAGACTTCATAGCAGATGTTCAGTTAATGTTAAAAAATGCGGTCCAATACTACAATTATTCTTACGAGGTATGCCGGTTTCTCACTTTTAACTTACGACCTCTTTCCAGGGTTATGAAATTTATCCAATCTGTTGCAAGTTTCCTTTACAAGATAGTATTTTCTCAAAGTTTTATTTCAGAAACCTGCATTTTACCTTTATGTTATTATACAGCAAGCCAAATATATAATATTTTCAGTAATCAACGCCCGGACACCAGTCTTTTTAGGGCCACTAGCAAGTGATTATTTTCTGGGTCTATTTGGCTGTTGGCAATTGGAATTTTCACGATTTCACTTTAATCAACACCCCCTTGTAAATTTTGCCTCTTTTTAATTCCAAAATGGTTGGAGACCATTTCTTGGAATCTCATGGATTTAATATACACTTCTTTCTACCAATAGGCTATATCATGTATATATCATGTGAGGTCCGTCCAATGACTATCCAATAACCTTAACCAAAACCAAACAACATATATTGTAAGTGCAAGTTTATGATGCCTAAGACTGCATTTGGATAGGTTTTCTGAAATTTTGTTCTGAAAACAATTTTCAAAGAAGATGTTATAAAGTTGTTTTCGGAAATAAAAGTTTAAAGATTATGTTTGGTAAAAATATTTTTAGAAAATAACTTTCGACTATTTATCCTATGTTGCATGGACCGAAGCGACACAACAAATACGATACGAATCGGACACGACATCGTTTTAGCGTGTCCTAGTGTATCTTGTCCTGCTCGAGACCTAGAGCTGAGAGAGCGTGAAAGCGGGTGCTTGAGCGGAGCGCGGTGCATATAAAGTTGTGGTGCATCAGCACGACACCCAATGTTCTAAAGTTTGCTAGGCGGAATCGGCACAGTGGCCCTGCCTAGTGTAGAAGCATGAAAAATACGCTGCAGAGTTATACGCAGTATTTACGTGCTGGATGGCGTAAAGATATGACCTCAGAGCCATCGGCGTACAACAGAGCTTCATCGTTAGTACATCGTAAAATATAAGCTCCAGGACAATCCGCGTAATGCAGTATTTCCAGGCTGCTTCAGCGTAAAAAGGTTGTTACATCGCCACTTTGGCGTAAAACCTACTCGCTTTTAATGCAGTGGGAAGTCGTACGGGGAACTCTTTGTATTCCTCGAATAAACCTGTTAGATCATGCAGTGAACCTGACTCCTGACAAAGAGTACTGCACAACTATCCAGACGACGGCTGTAATGATGATTCGGCACAGAGACCCAAACCGTCGTTTAGTGACATTTCCTTGATATAAATTATTTTTACGCATTCAAGGAAATACGCTGCCTAGTTTTATATAGGCAGATGTGAGCTTTTACGCTCAGCAGAAGACAAAACAAAACTGCCACGTCAAAAGCTGCTCTTCGTACAGAGCTCGAGGCACGTCTCTGCATTTAATGCGCAGAATGGGGGCAGATCTCTGCATTTAATGCACGAGATTTGGTTCTACTTCCAAAGACTGGGTGAGTCATGATTACGGCTAATACGTCCACATCATCACCTCTGCATATTATACCATCAGGCTATTTCCAGCTATAGGAGCGCGTTGTACGCTATCTCCTTGAAATACGCCACCTGGCTATTTTTAGCTATAAGGAGTACGCCGTTGCTATCTCCTCGGAATACGCCAACTCAGACTATTTGGTCCAGAATACGCTCAAGACCTCAGTCAAGGAAGGAGGACCGGCTATCTTTTACGCTAGCTACCTATCCATGCAGCATCAGGCTTCTACGCCTATTTGGCTTCTATGCCGACTCGACAACCACTTGGCTTCTACGCCAACCTGACAACTATTTGGCTTCTACGCCATGGTGACAGTTATTGGCTTCTACGCCAACCTTTTCTACGCGAGGGACAGCTACCTACGTGGCTTACATGCCGTGATCTTCGCAGCAGTTATACGCATTATCTCATCATGGGACATGCGTCACACGCAGATTCAGAAGATCATTCATACGTGGGTGGCAGTTATTATAACCGCCGCGTAAAAAGTGCCATACTCTCCACTATCCGGCTTCTACGCCGACTGGACGGTTACTGTCACTAAAATCCTATAAATAGAGACCTCTATTGACAGAGGTATGTGGTGGAAGAATCAGGGTCGAAGAATTAAGGTCGCAAATTCCAAGGTCGGAGGTTGATTTTTGAGAGAGAAGAATCCAGAGCACAAACAGAGAGTAGTGATCAACGATTTTTGCATCGAGCATCCACTCCCCCTTGCAATCTTTGAAGCATCTCCTTCTTCTACAGCACTTCTTCATCATCGTGTGGTCCAAGGGACGAAGTGATCGACCGCAGATCAGACTCCTATAGCAATATTTACCCAGATTAAATTTTGTACTTAACATCCTCGTATAGGATTAATAGTATTTCTTGTTTGTAAACCTAAGAAAGGGTTTCGTATAAACCTAGTTTTATTTCTTCCGTTTATTATCAAACACCTAGCACCTGGGTCGCGTGGAATTTTTTTTTTTTGGATTTTAAAATTTTGAGTTTTGAGTTTTATTTCTGATTTTTTTCTTTTTTTTCTTGAATTTTGTAAAAGTTTTCTCGAAATTTGAATTATTTTGAAAATTTAGAAATCTGAAAAAAAAAATTAGATTTTTTGTTTAAATTTTAAATTTCAAAAAATTGAAATTTCAAATCTGAAATTAAAAATAAAAAATTCAAAATTTTGATTTTTCGCCTAGGCCCGACTAGGTGGTTTTCGGTGTGGCCGGCGGCCACCTAGCGCCGATTTTTAGAACACTGGATGAGCCTAGGATTTGAGTCATTGGAGCTTCGAGAGCTCGGGGACTGTGTAGAGGGGGTTGATGGTGGTGGCGACAGTGCCAAGGGAGACGGGGAAGAGGAGGGGGAAGAGGAGGGAGTTGGGGGCGAAGATGACGATGATGCGACTTCTTGATTTGGAAGGTGGTGGACATCACGACGGCGAAGGAGGAGACGGCGTCGTGGAGCTGGGAGAAGGTGAGGGTCTCGGAGGACACGGAGTCGGAGATGCCGCCGCCGCCGCCTCGGAGAAGGAGAGGAGGAAGTAAGAGAGGAGAGAAAGGTGGTGAGAAAGAGAGAGAAACACCAGAAGGAGAGGAAAATGAGGAGAGGAGAGTTTGCTCATCTTTGAAAAAGAAGGGGGGGAGAGACGCCAGGAGGAAGAGGAAAATGAGTTGGGAAAAAAACTTTTTTTTCAACTAATTACCAAAGGCACATAGTTGAAATTATTTCTTAACCAAGTGATTTTCTCCTATAATGAAATTGAGCTACACTTGACATGGTGGTTCAGTCTCTTTTTTCCTTATACCAAGTGGTGCAGAAAATACTTATTGTAGTCCTAACTGTGGTGCTTTGAGATAATTTAGAGGAGCAAAATGGTCATTGTAGGATATTTATCATACTTTAATAAATTCTTTCTTGTATGCATCAACTGTTAAACTTATCACTCTCAGATACCAACTGAATGATTTTGCTCTCTCGATGTGACTGCTATATACGTGTCTTCATATGTAGCGGAGGGGGGAACAATAGAGATGAGATGGATAACTTCTTCGATTTGTTTCTTCTTCACAATTTGACTTGCTCATAATGCTTCATTCCAAGAGGTGACAATGTTCTTTTATAGGCTTTCAATGAAAGAGAGCAGCATTATTAACTACAATGCTTAAAGGAATAGTTACTCTCTCATTGGGTAAAATCATGATTTTCTTTCGTTAAAGACTACCTGTAGGATATTCAGAATATTGACTATATAGGTTAAAATGTCATGAATATGATACAGGATGGAAATACGTACACGGTAATCATCTTGGGTGTGCTAACTAATTTTTGAGGGTCCTTGTAGTCCAATACATGTGTGACACGACATGGGGACTCGAGTGCCCGTGCGTTGAAGAAGCTGAATGGGATGTAAAAATGCATCAGTCGGAAAGCAGCTTTAGAGGGAATCTTCTGTGCAAGCAAGTGGGGACGATTAGCTAGAATGTCTCTTTCACCAACCCAAACATTGGGGAGAATCCAATGCCCCAAAAACTAAGTGTTCATCTGCAGTATTCTTTCAGAGGGTTGTTTCAGGGTCTAGGACCAGCCGTGCTAGGAGCGGCATGAATGGCTATAGGGTTCAATACTATTTTAATGGACCATGAAATTGTAATTAGGCAGCCTCCAACATTCAATTCATTGCATATCATTTCTTCCAATGCACTTGTGAAGACCCCTGTGCTAGATTACTAGTTCATTACTTCAACCCATCTTATAGTTGCATACCTGACTTGAATTCAGTTCCTTTTCATATTTAAGCAAATGATTCTGAGAATGGTTCATATTTCTCCGGAAACTTTTTGACAATTATAGTACATATTGACCCCACAAATCTCTTCAGTAGGTGATATCACACCAACATAGTACATTTTGAAAACCATTTAGAATCATAGAAGTAAAAATAACAAAAATCATGTATAGTACTTTTTCCAATGTGCTTTCGTTAGGTTGTATATATGTGACCCCTACTGTTGTCAATGTTAAAGGCCTAGGTTAAGTAATATTAAAAGTTAACATTATATTTTGTAGGTCTTCAGTTCGAATCCTCTCATACATTTGAATTATATTTTTTCCAATTTGTTTTCTATAGGTTGTATATATAACTATTGTCATTGTTCTAGGTCAATTGGTTTAATTAAGTATATAAAAGTCAAAATTATATTTTGTTGGACCTGACCCCACTCCCCTGCACTATGATATGCCCTTGGTTTGCGAACATGTAACTTGGCATCCTACTTTATTGCTATGAGGAAATTGTTTCACAGTTGTTTTATATGTTCTGAAATAGTTACTTGTTTCTCCCCAGGTGAAGTATGAGGCCAGGAAACTTAATGATATCTTCTTTGATGTTATGAAGATTGCATTCCCTGACACAGATTTTCGCGAGGCAAAAAATTCTCTTACATTTCCTAGTCATGGAGGTTCATCTGCTACGAGTCCACCTAAGAAAGTTGCTGCTGCCGGCCAAAGCAAGCAGCAGAAGATGGTTAGCAAGACCGAGCCAAGCAGAGCACCTCCCAAGCCCAGTCCTTGCAGCACTTCACCTCTCCAAGAAGAAGGGAGGATGACCAGGGCATATGCCTCCAAGTTCAACAAAGAATCTAGGCCAGCCACCGGAACCAGTAGCCGAGACCTAGCTCCTCATGAGCAGCGTTCATTAACTCACCCGGGCGATCTTGTCATCTGCAAGAAGAAAAGGAAAGACAGGAGGGCAGGCCCTGTGTCACCATCCAGCCAAGGTCGGTCGTCATCAGGACCAGTGTCTCCACCCAGCGCAGGCCGGGTGGGACCCCCGTCTCCACCTAGAACTGGTCGAAGTTCCAGGGTTTCAGCTCAGCAGAGGGAACCTGTGCATCCTACCCTGCAGTCTGCGACGCGGCCAGGGAGGTCGACGCAGCAACATGGCAGAGGTGCTGGGCCTGGTGAACCTTCGGGTGCAATGGAGGAGGCTCAATGGACCAAACCTGTGAAAAGAACGAGGACAGATGCTGGTAAAAGGAGGCCGAGCCATTTGTGATGTTAGTTCATATGATGTGTATACATGTCCTTAAAACGATACAAAACCCAATTGTGTAACATGGTTTTGTAAGTTGAACAGTGATTCCAATTTCGCTGTCAGTGATTAGATGCACCAAAGCTCGTTGTTCAATCCATGCTGCCCTTCCTAATCGTTTTAGCTTCTGTAGCTCATTTTTTTTGTTCAAAAAATTGTTGTAACGTTTTGATATCCTTAAGTCCAATGAAAGATTGGGTCATTGCATCTCTCCCATCAAAAGCAAAGTCTGCACTATTTCTTGTCAAAAATTATTCTCAGAAATGCTTTTGGTGATAAATTCTTATGCTGAGTCTGGTCCGTAGTTTTATTAATGAACTCATCTGGTACCATTTCTTGTCACTGTGATTAGGCACAGCTCCAAGCGTATGCAAAGTAGGATCATCAAATGAGTTATGTTTATATTTTCTCCTCTTTTTATGATTATTTTCTTTTCATGTTCGCCTGTGGTTTGTTCAGAAAGCATTTCTGTTAGTTTGTAGTTGTAAATTTAGTGAGATAAAGGATTAAATAAAACTAATAAAACAGTATCCGACCATCATATATTAATCATGAGCTAGTCTTTTTCAGTGAAGCCCAACGTGTTCATAATGATCACGGGATAAAAGTATAAACAAACTAGAACTTTTAGGAGATGCACATGTATAAAATAAGACTGCGAGCTGATAATAAAAATGAGATCTATAGGGTTCAAGAACCTTAAAAGAACTTCTAGGAGCTTCATATGTATAAAAGTAAGACTGGGAGCTGATAATCACACATGTATAAAAGTAAGACTGGGAGCTGATAATCAAAATGAGATCTATACGATTCAAGAACCTTACTAGAAGATCACACAGACACCCCCACCCCAACCCCCCCTCCGCGCGCGCGCGCGCGCGCGCACACACACACACATATATATATATATATATATATATATATATATATATATATATATATATATAATGCGGTTTAGAAATGGCTCCAAAATGAGTCGTCTAAATCGTATGTATATCATCACTAATTTATTTAAAAAAATAAATTTTTTTAACTGCCATAGTTCTCTCCTAACATATTTGAAAAAAAAAAAAAATTTAAACGTAAAATCCTTCTAACTACCTGAACATGTATAAATTCTAAAATATATTCAATATTTAAATTATATTTTAAATAACTAAATGATATTATCTAACTAAACACATCCAAAATTCTAAAAATATATTTATAATTAAAACATATTGAAATTATATTTAAAATATTCTAACATAATTTAAATTTCTATCTAATTTTCAATAATTTCATAGATTCTTTTTTCTTTTCTTTTTGTTACGTGCAACGCACGTGGAAGTAACTATTATATATATAGTAAACGAAATATGAACCATAAGCTCATATTTCTATATGAGACAATGCACATGTGGACCAATAAAAATAAAATATGTATAAATAATGGATCCTCAATGAGGTTTTTCTTTTCCCTCAAATTTGAGGATCAAACCACTCTTCCCTCTTGAGGGTGGGTTGGAGAAGATTTTTCCCTCATTTAAGGTTTTGAGGGGTTGGATTGGAGATGGGTACATATATTGAGAGCCTTTGCTTTCACTTTTCCCCCCCATAGCCACAGGTATGTATGTACCTGAATAATTAGTGCAATGCCTGTAACCTTATAGCTGCTTCATATATTTGGCCAGATTAATATTGTGCTACAAACCCTTCTATTGACTAGTTACTAGAGACTTGTGCAGTTGTTTGTACCCAGGGAATTGTGTAGTGGAAAATTAAGAAACCTTCTTTCAGCATACGCTAAAGGTGACATTTGGCAGTATATTGATCAACTTTTGTCAGTTTGCATTTTTGCAGGTACTTCTCATAGAAAGCAACATTGTTTTGATATTGTGTTATATATAGTGGAAATTGAATATTCTGGTACTCTGGATTAACACAGTCTTTCATGCCCTAAACTTGGTCTTGGCATTATTGGAACAACCGCACTACTTTGCTAGCGCACGGTTTGCTAGCATAGCCAAAGCACTTTTTTTTTGTATTGGGTAGGAGCTCAGATCCAAGTGTTTTCGACCGAAAGTAAACTAGCGTGTGGAAATATATAAAAGCACAATCAAAGCAATACAATTGCACAATTGTAAACATAAAACTTTTTAAGTAGAAATATGGGAGAAAACTATTGGAATTTATTGCATTTGGTCATTAGTGATCCAGTTCCACCATTTCATTATAAGACAAACCCCAAAATGTGTGTATTTCATTATTTTAAGACATTATTTATTGTATGTATTATGTCACTTTTTCTTTTCCTTTCTTTTCTCCTTTTTCCCTTTCTTTTTTAATTTACAGAAATAAGGTTCATATGTACTCGACAAGCATTAGAGAACTACAACCAAAACCAATTTAGATGAGATGGTTGACGGATGATATACAGAGGGAAAAAATGGCTTGATCTCATCACTTTGTGTCTAGGATCCATGATGTGTCCATGTCATATGTGTCTGTGCAACATAGGGTTGCATATAGTGCAGGTCCAAACATCTGCCTCATATTGAACATCATGTTCACATGAGATAGAATCTGATATATCTCTAAGCTTAAGGTAAATCCGACATCAATGCTTACTCATATAACTTCCATATCAGAAGTAAATTATATTTGTACTGCAACAGCCAATATACACATACTTAAGAATGTTTATTACTACAAGATATGACAGGAACACATAAGAAACCTATTGGGCCTACAAGATACAATACAAGGTTGATGTCAAGTTAACAGGCAACCGTAAATTATATATTGTCTGCAAAAGACTTCAAAATGTGTGTACCTGCTCCATAGATGGCAGCAATTTGATGGACAACTGGTTTAATGATGGCGTAAATGAAGTATGGTAATCAGATCAAATCAGTACCCTTTTCTTCCCTGATTGCTGATAAATGAAGCCCACCAAAATCCAAAAAATTGAACTTCCAATCAAAGTTCAGATTTCCACCCTTCTATACTTGCAGTGGTCACCTTCAAGGCTCACAGGACCTAGTAGAGAAAGGGGCCTGGATTAAAGAATCTAGCAGAAGACAAATGTTATGAATGCCAAAAAGGACCACAGATGCTTCTACGAATACTAGAACCATGCTGCAGCTTCCATATCTTTTGCTCTTCCTAGGTCTGACCAAGTGGAGAAAAATGAGGGATTTGAGAACAGTTTGAACACATGCATACTCACAATCTAGGAAATGATCATAAATATTCTAGAGTATAAGATGCACAATATGCTAAACTCACGTGTGAGGACTGTTAAAGTCCCTGGCATTATACCAATACTCTAGAGTTTGGCCGAGGGTTAAATATTTATATTATTTCAACACACCCAGCATGTCAAATGCCAATTTTGGGCCGAGAGCTAGATTCATGACCTCTTTCCATTGCTGTATCTATCCAAAACTTTAGTGATTGGTCAGCTACCGTAGATCACTACTTCAAGTGCTACTTTTGACAGACCAGAAGGTGTTCGGTTTGCCAAACGAAATTATCTAGGCAGGCCAAAAAGAAATGGACCAGTTTTGAAGCAATATGTGTGATTATATTATTTTCTCTTGTATAATGAGAATAAATGATTAAAAAAGAGAGTATCTTTTCCCTGTGTATAGAGATCATCTGGTGATCAATCATATTATGATGAAATACAATGCCTCTCTATGGGTACTACATGAAATGAGGTCCATAGAGAAAGGTATTCCCATGCTAGGTTGACTTTAAGTATAAGCTGTATTCTTGGTCCTAAGTTCTTGCAAATAGTTCTGATGTGAAATTGCTATAACATCAAATAGTCCACCATGGAAATATTAACTCCTGAATGAAACCATACCTATACCACTCAGAAAATAGCTTTGATATAATCATTGCTATAATAATTAACTATATAAACCATTACTCATAGATAAAATTGTTCTAAAGCTTATAGTTAAAGTCACTTGGGTAAGTGTAAGATTAATCAATGACCTTTCTAGTAGCCTCTCCTAGAAAATTTTCACTTTACAGGATATCAATTCAAAGGAAAATAGGAAAATGAAAGCTGATTTATGGATGTATGATATTGAACTAGAAGAACATGCAAATCAAGGTTTAAAAACTCGCTTTGAGTTTGAGTCTCATCCATCCCTCCAAACTTCCAGTTTTGGCAGTTTAGGAAACTTTGTCTGTTAGTCTTTGATTCAGTTTTGACATTTTAATTATTAAAATCAAGGTTCGCACTATCAGTATCGGAATCAGTATCGTACCATTTCTATGAGTATCGGAATCGACGGTATCGGCAATATCGACGGTTTCGGATAGGAGTATCGGATTCTTAGTATAAAAAATTAAATAATTATCGAAAAATAAATAATTATTAACATTTTAGAAAAATATATTTTATACATTTAGGCATAATTTTAAGTATTTCTAGTGTTGTTTCTTCGCAGTTTTGAAATTGAATGAAATAATAGTCACCCTTGCCGATTGGTTTACATGTGATAGATATGTTTTTTATTCTTTTACAAGCTTTTACGACCTTACTATGTTTTTATATCCTTGCTGATTTGTCTTTTTCGTTTAATTTTTTTGGCCGAATTGACAAGAAAAATGATCCCCAATGTCAGTATCGTCAGTATCGGGTATCGCTCGATATCGGACCGGGACATGCCATTCAGTACCAGTATCGTCTGATCCTGCAAACTATGATTAAAAGATATACCATATAATTTAAATAAGTCATGTATCTGAAGGCATGTGTGTAAGTATGCATGCATGTATATATGTATTTCTCCATTGATATGCTCTTGCCATGTTGTGTCCTATATAATTATGATTTACCAAGTGAGAACTTTCCCATCCGTTTGTATTCGTGTCAGCATGTCCATGCATGTTTTTGTACCTACTCAATGGTAAATACCAAAGAATTAATAAAGTGATGAAGGGTCATAAAGCCAAAGAAAAATCAATTTCAACAAATTACCGAAAATAGGATACTTGATCTGGTAGTATCTGAAAAGCCCATGGATCTCCACGAAAGGATTAATTACCACTACATCAGCAGTAAATCACCTGATAAAATTTAAATCGTTAATATGTAGACAAGTGAAGTGGCATACAATTTATGGCTAACTAAATCAGAATATGATTGTCCACTAAAGTGCTTCAAAAAAGCAAATGAAAAATAACATTGTTGTTTAAATAAATTGAACTATGAAAGAGAAAATACTTTGGATATAATAGTATGAAAAGAAAAAAATATGCATAGGTACTATAAAATATTCTCTATACCTGAGAACCACTGCTTCAATTACGACTCCAGAGAGAATTGATACTCCAGACATAATCTAGTTTGATAATGAAACGTAATTTTCGGCCATGATGGCTTGAGCAACAATGACTAGTTGCACAAGCAGATGATATAGTGAAAGATCTAACCCAACGACAGATCCTGCGACAGTTAAATGACAAAACAATATGAAAGATTAGCACTAGCAGCTTCCAGATCTCAACTATGAAGCTACTATAGATATGCATACCCAACTTTCTGAATAATGAGTTCTGGGGGAAAACAAAGAAAAGATGAGTGGTTTCCCTTAAAATTATTTACTTATTTCAAATTCTTCGGATGCAAACAAAGTTGAAAACAGGATGAAATGAATGAATTGGAAAAACATAATACAAAATGTTTTTGATGGACTAGCATTACGTTGCAAGGAAATAATACAAACATGACACGGAGAAGCAGATGCAAAAACGAAGAGTGATTTGGCTTGAAATTATTTACTTAAAGCCTATTCTTCTAATACAAACAAAGTCGAATTCGCATGACGAATGAATTGGAAAAAAAAATGCAAAATGTTCATGAGGGGCTTGCATATATACTGCACAGAAACGAATACGACACAACACAATACGGAAACAACGACTGGATACAACACAAATTTTGGCATTTTCAAGTGTGTACTTTGGAGTGTTTGTCATGTTCCCTATTTGTCTGATACGACTCCGATAAAACACTAACTTTTGCAGTGTCCTCGCTTCCTAGACTAGCATAAAACATGTATTAACACAGACACACACACAGAATTCTCTATACTTGAAGACCCAGTGCTTAAATGAAGGTTTCATAGAGAATCTAGTCTACTAAACCTAATTTTCCAACATGATGACATGCTTAACAAAAGACTCTTGTTGCACAAGCAGATGTTTAGTGAAAGATCTAGACAGCCAACAGACAAGAAACAGTTAAATGATAAAAATAATAGAAACTTAGCAGGTCCCAGAACCTTCCAAAACTCAGTTTTCAGATTAAATGAGTGATACAGGAAAAGAAAGAAAAATTCGGGTGGCTTACTTACCAATTTGGATCAGTTGGTGAGGCCTATAGATGAACAAAGGTTCATGCCATGCCGAGCTGCTCACTTCTAGCATCTTCCATACCTAATGATTAGTACTGTTACTGAAAATTCCTTGCTTCTGCACAAGCTTATGTAACTCGAAAGCTTTATCATAGTCACCAATGTTGCGATATCCATCGATGAGAGCTGTATAATTCATTGCATTAGGAGTGAGTCCTATTACAATCATCTTAGCCAACAGTGTTTCTGCAACCTTAAGTGCTGATAATTTGCTACATACATCTATTAGACAAGTATATGTATGCACATCTGGGGACAAACAAATCTCCACCATTTTGGTGAAAGAATCCATCGCCTTCCTCATATTTTTGCACCTACAGTAACCGGCGACCATTGTACTGTACACAACCCTATCAGGCATAATATCTTCTTCCTCCATTTTATTGAAGTATATCTCAGCCTTCCTCATATCTTTCCACCTACAACAGCCACTAATTATTGAAGAATACACAATCCTGTCGGGTGATAATCCATTTTGGATCATTTCATTAAACAAGCTCAAAGCTTCATACAGCAAGCTGTCACCACATAGTCGGTTGATTAGGCTTGTATATGTAAAGATGTTGGGCATGATACCCTCCTTTGACATTCTCTTGTACAACTTGCGAGCTTCCTCCAACCCTGACATTTTGGTTAAACCTTCAACAAGAATGGAGTAGATAACTACGTCAGGAACAAGTCCTCTTTGTATCATCGTTCCCAAAACTGCCCACGCCTCACCTGAAGTTTCATCTTTGTAAAGTGCATTGATGATCACACTGTATATGAACATATTGGGACTGATACCCCAACCCTCCATTTCATTTAAGAACCTAAAAGCTTCATCTATGAGTCCATTCTTGCAAAACCCATCAACAATCACCGTGTAGGTAACTACATTGGGCTTGACGCCATCCTCAAGCATGCGTCTAAAACAAACCTCAGCTTCCTCCAAACATTGGTTCCGGCAGTAACTAAAAATCATACTAGTATAGCAAAATACATCTGGACTGAAACTTCTTTCGGTCATCTCTTCCCAAATTCTCCAAGCACTGCCCATATCCCCACGCTGACAATATGAATCAATAAGAATGCTATACACAACGACGTCATCACCAAAACCTTTAGACCTAAACTCGTGGAACGTTTTTTCCGCACTTTCCACCTCTCCTCCCATACACAAACCGTGCAAGAGAGAGGTGTAGCTCACAACCGTAGGAGTTATTTCACAACTAACCATTTCGCAGAATAGCTTATAGCCTTCGGCGACGTCACCCTTCTTGCAGAAGCCATCAATCAGGATGCTGTAACTGTGAGCATCTGGTGATATGCCACATCCCTTCATCCCATCCAAAACCATCATCGACTTCCCCATGTCCCCTCTGCGACAAAAACCAAGAATAACTGCATTGTAACAATAGCTATTCAACCCGTGTCCTCCGCTCTGCAAATCACAAAGAAATTCCCAAGCGCCCTCGACGTTTCCGGCTCGACAGAGCCCACGGATGTACGTACTGTACGTCACGCTATTCGGGCCCACACCACTCCGCTTCATTTCCGAAAGGATGTTAGTAGCTTCTTCCATATCCAATGTTTCTCCTTTGGTGTATAGGGCCATCATAATTGTAAAAGTGTACACATTAGGCGACAACGCTGCGTCTCTCCTCATACAGTCGAAAACGCTCTCGGCAACCCCTACCGCGTCCCTATCGACGAAACACTTGAGCAGGAAATTGCACAGGGGGGCGCCGAGCTCAACCTGCCTCTCCTTGGCCTCCAAGAAGACCAGGAGGGCTTCCTCGACCATGGAAGACACGGCGAGGGCCTGGACGACGCAACCATAGGCTTGTACCAAACTAATGGAACCGCTTGAAACGCGCACAATCTCACTGAGGAATTCAAACAAACAGGTAAAGCTCACACTTTTACAGAAGACCGCGACGTCCAGGAGCAACCACCGGACCTCCGAGTACATTTTCGACGAAGCGAAGGCTCCGATTAGGACCGCGAAGGAGCGGAGAGCGTGGGGGAGGCCGTGGGCGTGGGCCTCGTCGGAGAAGCGCAGCCGGCGAGCGACGCCGGAGTCGAGAGTGCGCATTGCGAGCACGACGTGTGGGGGAAGGTGGCGGCTCTTTTGGTTGGTAGCGGTTTCGGATGTATCGGCCGGTACTTGGAGAGGAGAAGCTAGAGAGTAGCGCTGGATTCTTCGGGAGAGGTCGTGGAGTAAGGACCTCGAGTGCAGTCTGAACATAAAGACGGGGTCTTTATACTAATTAGGAAATGCCCATGAAGAAGAAAGAGAAGCGGGGAGAAAATATAGAAGAAAGGAGGGGGTTTAGCTAAATCTTTTGAAGATATGGAAAAGATTGAGAAATTTTGATTTACCTCCCACATTTTTTAACATATTTAAGGGTGTATCCTACAGTTTTTTTCATAATTTATAAGTTTTTTCACTCTTAACGGAATTCGTTCATAAATAACAGTCAAACCATTTGACCAAAAATATTTGACAAAAATACTCTTGTCTTCTTCCTCGTTCCTCTCCCCCCCCCCCTTCCTCCCCCCCTCTCCACCGCGGGCAACAAGTTGCCGCCACCGTCCCTTCCCGCCGCCACTCGCCACTGCTCTCCCCTCCCTGCCACCGCCCCTCCGCTCGCCGCTGCTCCCCCCTACCCGCTCGCCATTGCCCCCCCTCCCAGCCACCGTCCCCCTGGCGACAGCTCGCCACCGCCTCCCCCCTTCCCACTCGCCACCGACCCCCCCCCCCCCCCCCCCGCCGCATCTCGACACAGACTGTCCGGAGCTGCTGTTGGTGTTGGGAGGGGGGGGGGGGGCGAGCGCGGGGAGGGGGGTCGAGCACGGGGAGGTGGCGAGGTGGGAAGCGGCGGGAGGTGGGGGCGATCTCGGGGAGGTGGGAGGCGGTGGTAGGTAGGGAGGGGTCGGACGCGGGGAGATAGCACGGTGGCGAGTGGCGAGGAGTTGGGGACGAGCTCCGGGAGATGGGAGGCGGTGGCGGGTAGGAGGGGTCGGACGCGAGGAGGTGGCGGCAGGGGGAGGGGGGGCGAGGGATGAGTGGTGAGAGGAAGAAGACAATAGGAAGGATCATTTTGGTCAGAATTTTTGGGTCAAAGTAGTTGACCGTTAGTCCTAGACGGATTCCGTCAAAAGTGGAGGAACTTGTACATTATGAAAAAACTGTGGGATACACCCTTAAATATGATAAAAAAAAGTAGGGGGTAAGTCGAAATTTCTCAAAAGAAAAAGGAGAAGAAGAAGTACGGGTGCAACTCAGACGAATTGGATCGAACTTGAACTCAATCCGAATTCAACCCGATGAATCATAAGTCTAGTTGGAGTTCAAGTCCAACCCGACATTGGGTTCAACATATGAAGACTAAGATCGAGCCCTGAAGAATATAAAATGAATCCAAGTTCCTCGAGTTGGGCTCAAATTTGATCGAGTTTATCAGATTTATCGGTTTCTAATATGATATTAAAATAACTTTAAACAAGATTAATATTAAATACATAAACAAATAACAATCAAATCTCAATTATTATAAAATATAAACTGAAATAAGATTTAGGATAAGGAGTTGAAGAATTTGGATAAGAAATATAAAATTTATAATTTTTTATTTAAGAAATATATATATATATATATATATATATATATATATATGTATAAGCTCCCTAACCCTTACTTGCTAACAACAAGTCCTAAACAACCTTGCATGTCTTTTTAGGCAAGTAATTTTCTTCAAAAAATTCTTATTTTAGGCATATGATTGATAAATAAAAATCCTAAAATTTTAAATTTTATTAAAATAGTTTCAATGTGATTTGACTATATTTTTATTATGATTTACGACTTAGACGACTCATTTTGAGCAAATCTGAAACATCTTTATAATATTATAGACGACTAGTCACGTTCACGTGCATTACAAACGTGGTCTTTACGCAAGTAATTTTCATCTAAAACCTCTTGCATTTAGGCAATATGAATAGTGCCAAAAAAAATGCTCTATATTGTTAAAAAATTAGATAAAAAAAAATATTATATTAAAATAGTTTAAATATGGTTTGGATATATTTCAATTAAGATTTGTTATAGATATGTTTTTAGGACTTTAAATATATGTTTAGTTAGATAATACCATTTAGTTAGTTTAAAATTTTTAATTAGGATTTGTTATAGATATGTTTTTAGGATTTTGTACATATGTTTACTTAGATAATACCATGTATTTAGATAATAACATAATTTTAGAATTTCATACACGTTTGTTAAGGTCTTAAAATTAATTAGAAATTATATTTTTTTTCTTAATTATGCAATGATATACTTACTGTCACGACCCACGTCCTGATGAACGAGCACGTGTGCGCGCGCAGGCACGTCCAGCCTACACAGCGATATCGGTGATAGTACGATGTCTAGACCTCAATAATCATCATATGCTCAAATAGTATCAATTTAGTCAATCACAACGAATTATAGGGTGATACAAGCAGGAATGATAGCCCAGACACACACACAATCACCACAGTCCAAATAGTCACTATCAGAATCCTCAGTTACATCACACATGCTTGATACATATCTCCGGAAACAAATCCGATAAAATGACTAAGGAAAATAAAACTATACATCTACTACATCCAGAGAGTATATCCTAAAATTTTCTAGATCCTCTAGAGCCATCATCCGATCCATGAATGTTAATCTCCATGTCATCATCTACTATGTCAATTATCCAGTCAGAATTGGAGCAAAGTAGAACAATACAAAATATCGTACGATACAAAATAAAGCTATGAGTAAATAAAATCAGATAATGAAATACTGAATGTTGTCATGAAAGTAAACCTACAACACAAGAAATCATAAGAAATAATATGTCAACAAGAATTATCACACTAGCATCTATGTGCGTTTGAAATACCGTTTTCGATATGTGGCCGGCTTGGGACGATACTTCAAAAGGTCATGCTTGAACATATGTGAGGTATATGTCGGACTATTATTCAAAAAGTAACTTAGGATGTCTGGCTATTGGCCACATACTTACTTGACATTTTTTTCTCCCGGTGATTCATGTAAACACGATCAATATCAACACGAATTCAGATAAACATGAACATGAATTACGATCAAGAAATGATATCATGAATCAATATCACATGAATCCATGAATCAGAATCAAAAACAAATTCGTGTCAGAAACGTGTCCCATATGATACCTGACTAGAAAATAATGAAATCATGCATTGAAAAACACAAAGTAAGGTGTACTTGCCTCAGATCCAATTTGCTGAAGTTGGGAGCCTAATCCAAACCTATTCAAAATACAATACTTAATCATTAAGTTTCTCTCACATCTCCTGAAATTCCTATTTAGGTTCTAAATGTCTCTAAAAAGTCTTGGCTCAATTCATCATTCATAGGAGAGTCTATTCTTTATTTCCCTTACTTGATATAGGCCCAAAACTTATTAACTAATTATATTTTCAAGGATTTCTTAATCAATTCTTATTAGAAATATTTATGCTAAATAAAATCCTAATATATCAGTTATGGCTTAGAAAGCCCAAATAGAATTTAATCTTTATTCAAAACTCTTATACTGTACTAGTCAATTATTTTTATATTCATCTCACTTAATAGTATATAAGCCCAATCTACATATAAAAAAAGTATATTAGCCCAATCTTATTTACTTTATGAAAGGCCCAATTATCACCCCAAAATTCTTTTAACTAAATACACTTAGATTCCCATTGGCCCTGGCCCACTATATATCTTGGTCTGGTTTGGTAAGGGCCAATCTGGCCCAAATTATTACTACATTTGCAAAACTTTACCTATATAAAACTCTTAATAAACCTGGACCAGTCGACTATGGCCCAAGACATTAGTTTTCATATCAATGCACAACCTATACTATTAAAATTCGTTATTGGCTTTGAGACCCAAGCCCAATTAAATTTTCTTAAAAGAAACAAGAAGAAGAGAGAGAATGAGAGAGAGCATAGAAGGAGAGAGAAGGGAAGGTTCGAGAGGGACTCACCGGATCCGAGGGGATGGCGGTCGGTGCAACACGCGGAGCGACATTTGATCTGGCATGATCAGAAGAGACAGACGACACAAGGATCGAGACATCGTGGTCACAGAAGAGACGACCACCACTATCCTGGAGAAAGATCAAGCTTGCTAGAGGAGCAACGCTCGACTCTCTGATGGAGATTCGGTCAGCGACCGAAAAATGAAGGTTGACGCTGCTCGGAGGTCGACGATCGAAGACGGTAATGAGTAACCGGAGACGCTGGCAGCAGCATGAGGTGTAGATCTAGAGGAAGACGGTGCGACAGAGGTTCAATCGGACGGTGGGTGTGGCGGCATTAGCTGATAACTAGCCGGTTGAGGTTAAGGTCAGACCCGATCGGTGTCACTGGAAATTCTGTGTAGATATGGACATAGCTAGCACGGACACGGAGACACAATCATTGGGTTTGGTTACTATGTTCGGATATGGAAATTGGGATGGTGCTACTGCTTCAGGGTCGGAATCGAACAAGGGACACGAAATGTGTCGGGCGACACAGGGACACAGGACGCAAGCTTTTTTGGGATGGGAAAATAAATTTTGAATTTGAATATTATTTGAAATTTTTTGGGATATTTATAGGCATAATAGCTTGGCCCCCAAGTTACTTGGGCTCCAAGCAAGAAAAAAATTGACATGAGAAAAGCATGAGGAAATTCTAAGAAGCTTATTGACTAACCTTTAGTTAATTAAACTAATCCATATTGTTATCAATCCTACCAAATGTATCACCATTACTTATAACTAATTATTATCTTTATTAATTCTTCTTTTATCAATTCTTTCTTTCCTATCAATTCAATTAATATTTTCAAATTCGAAATCTCAATGAAAAAATTGAATCTTGAGAGAAAGAAAAACTAATTTATGAATAGAATTCAAAAAAATCTTCAAAATTTGTTTTCAAGATTCAGGAATTACATATCTACTCTCCTAAAACCATTAAATATTGGATTCTTTGTTTTTTATAGGTTCCATTTTCATCTATGCAAGCTTGGAAAACTATTGAAAAAGTGTACCGAGACTTGAAAACTATGCAAGAAGTATATGATACATGTAAACTTAATAGGCGAAAGCAAAAACCCCACATTAATTGATCGATGTAAATGAATTTTGTTAAGACACTTTGTAAAACCACATCTACGAGAGTCTGATGAAAGAGTGGACTTTCTATTAGAATTGGCTCATATTAGGAATTTTAATAATAATAAAATTAGAACAAAGTTATAATCCTACCTAGTCAATAGGTTATACATATGGAAATGTATGTCATACCTACATATGACTGAATTTTTATATAGGGAGACATGCTATATAAAGGAGCCTGAGGTTCCTTGTATAGACAATTAAAATTGTGCTCAAGGAAAAATATTGGGTAGCCACCAATAAGGTGAGAGAAGAAAGAAAAAAGAAGAAAAAGAAATAGAGAGATTGAACAAGAGAGAAATTGAGTCTCTCGTATCTTCTTTGGTATAATCTCTGGAATTTTCATGTGTTCTCTTTGTGTATTTTTTCTGGTAGTTGAGATTATAAAGTTGTAGTGATCTTGTAAAGCATTGTAACTTTAGTAGGTGATTTTTTTTACCAGTTAGAATTTTTCATTTAATTCTTATTTCTTTGTTTTGAACTGTGTGATATTTATTTTTCTGCATATGAGTCGACTACCGTGTTTGGTGTGAACGGGTGTCGGTTCATCGCGAACGCTCATCTTAGGAAATGGTTTCCGCTTCTATTCCCAACAAGTGGTATCAGATATTCGGTTGAAGATTCAGAAGCTTGGTAATGGCAATGAAGTCTATGGCAACGCCTGGACAATTTTAGGTGAAGAAGTTCAATGGCAAAGAAAACTTTTGACTGTGGCAGAAAAGAGTTAAATATCTTTTGGTACAACAAAGCTTTCACAAAGTCCAGTTTGGAAAATCCAATAGCAAAGATTATGGAGGATGAGAAGATATGGAGATGAAGCTAGTTCCATCATATTGTATTTAGCCGACAATGTTCTCTTTAACATCATAGACGAAGAAAGTACGACCAAACTTTGGAAAAAGCTGTAAAGGTTGTACATGTCAAAGTCTGTCACAACAAAGCTCTACCTGAAGCAACAATTATTTGACCCGAAGATAAAAGAAGGTAAAATTTTACTAGAACACTTGAATGTATTCAAGGGACTTTTTAATCAACTTCACATCATTGATGCAAAAGTGGAAGAAGAAGAGAAAGTCATATTGCTTCTTACCTCGCTTCCCTCTTTGTACGAGCACATAGTGAATACGCTTCTATATGGAAATGATACGGTGAAGCTGGAGGAAGTCACTGCATCACTTTTATCTAATCAATTATTGAGAAGTCCTGCTTTTGAGGGTGGACAATTGATGATGGTGGCATAGGGAAGAATGACTGTTAAAAGGATCAGGAGCGCACGATCTCGATCAACGTCAAGGAAGAAGGGCGACGCGTGTTATTATTGCAAAAAAAATGGCCACATCAAAAGAAACTGTCTGCAACGTGTAGAGAAGAAAATGGATCTTGAAGATGCGGCAATGGTGACACAAGAACTTGATGACACTTAGGACGATCTGCTCACAATCTCACAGGGTAAAGAAGCAATTCCTGGTTGGATATTGTATTCTGGTAGTTCACTACATATTTGCTCAGATGTATCTTTCTTTGCTTCTTTGGAGAAAAAGACTAGTATTGTTTGCTTGGGTGATAACTCACTTTGTGAGGTCGCCAGTGAAAAATATTAGATATTAAAATGCATGTTGACATGATGTGCATGATTTGATGGAGTACGATATGTACCTAAGATGTGCAAGAATCTCATATCATTGGGCACATTAGAATCTACGAACTGTTGTTTTTCAACAAGAGGTAAGAGTTCTAAGGGTGATACATTGTTGCACCGTGCTTGTGAAAGGAGATAAGTACGATAATATTTATCAGTTGGTAGGGTACACTGTTCGAGATGGTACTCCTATAATTTTTGTGGTAACATGGTTGGATATTCGGGATAATTCATTTGCAATTGA
Organism: Iris macrosiphon; assembly: GCA_036927795.1. Taxonomy (NCBI): domain Eukaryota; kingdom Viridiplantae; phylum Streptophyta; class Magnoliopsida; order Asparagales; family Iridaceae; genus Iris; species Iris macrosiphon. The sequence goes on along the minus strand of JAYESA010000014.1, from coordinate 170,902,461 downwards.
TCAACCTATCGGATTTATTGATTCGGGTGCGATGACAATTATTTCGGAATACTCTAACGTAGACGATGTAGAAGAGGTGAAGTTCTAAGGGTGGCACATTTTTTCCCTTACATTTTTTTTCTCAACTTTTTCCTTCCTCTTATATTCCCCCTTTCCCACTTTCCGAAATAGTATGTTAGGGAGGGGCGTGTTTGGTTTAGTTGTAAATGAAAATCATCAAACATTGTAATACACCATTTTCACCAATTCTAATATTTTTGATATAAAAGGTGAAATTGGTACAACAAATGTTGCACTATCTTTTCTAACTACTGCAACATATGTTGCAACCAAAATGATCATATCCTCACTTATAACAACATTTGCAACACATTTACATCATTTTCAAATTTTCAGTAAAGACAACCAAACAATAATTTTTATTTACCGCGACATAAGTTACAACCATACATTTCATTACATCATTCCAAACAACAGATTTGTAAATCCTAGAACATCATTTACACAATCAAATATAATTTGCACACCAATTACAACAACAAATACTGCATGCAACATATAATGCATAAGATATCTATTTACGGACAAGCAAACATTTCCTTAGAGAAACTTAGTGGGGCAAAGGTCTTATCTTTCAATCTATATACACACTTCTTGTTGTACCCTTGTATTTATATTTCTCCCTATGCACCTAGAATTGTTTACTCCATCCATTCTGATGAACATTTTAGTTTTTTCTCCAACCAAAAACAAAACTCGAGAGGGAACAAGAATTTGAAAAACTCAGCCAGTAGACTCATCATATATAGTTTGTGTTCTAAAAACTTTAGGGTGTGTTTGGTTCATAACAAATGGAATGAAAGTGGATAAAAGTGCCCGTTAGAAGAAATAACAAAACTAGCTTTTACCAAACACAACAAACACATGTATGTGATGGTTTCTAATAAAATGTATGCAAAGGAATATTTCACAAGTTTTACCACACCCAGTCTTAATTATAATCATGGAACATTTTGCTAAGCAATGGCCAAAACAAAACCATCAAGAGTGCACTTCTTGATACTGGATATGGGAAGAGTGTTCCAATAAGAGTAATTGCTGAATCATAAACTTTTTGAGCCTATACCTTTCTGCAGCTTGGGTAATCGGATTCAAAACATTGAAATGCTTTTCCTTCCTCAGTAAAGTAATGATGATTGTATACTCGCTATGAGAGGACGCAAGGGCACAGATTTCAGTGACGTGAAGCAGCATAATATAATGAGAACGAAGAAAAAAAACTGATGAGTATTTCACTTCACTATTCTCTTACCCCTTAGGGCAGGTCTGAGTATGGAACAAGTGAGTTCAAAGAAACATACTTTCTATTGAAGATGGACCAACAATATGTGCCCCCTTTGAGTTTAGGAATACACCCAACATAATCCCCAAACTGCCAGGCATCAATTTTGTCATGAGCAGGATTATGAACGATGGGAGGCAGGGTGGAGACCAATCAAGTTGGAGGGGAGGAGGAGGGATTAAAGGGGAGGATGGGGAGGAAAGGCATGTTCATGTTCGTGATCAAGATATTGGAAGAGAGCTGGAGGTTGACAGGTAACAAAGGATAAATCTCAAATAAAACTAGAAGTATGCAAAACCTTGCCACACAGTAATACAACTCTTAAGAAAACCAACCATAGAGAAGATGCTCGCATCTCAAATGGAAAAAAACTGTCGACTATATATGACCACATACAACAAAAGTTTTACAGAATCAAGAATTACCATGACTCTTCGGCAAAAAGCACCCCCTATGACTTCCTTTGTACTTCATTTTTTTCTTTCAGGGTGGTAGAACTAGAGAATTGCAAACCTATGTGCTGCTAACTCGATGACCTATATTCGGTATCCTTGTACATGATAACATCTGTTATAGGTGAACCCCATTACGCATTTTAAACAGAAGGATATAACAAAAGTGATGTATCAAGAAAGGCAGTACCTGCTACTTATATAGCCATGTCGCAACCGCCAACAGGGGATGTAGTCCTTCTGAGCTTGCCAGATCAGTCAGGATAGCAAGTCATCGCTCTTCACTTCCCACTTCAGAGAATCCTTCCTCTTGAATCTCCATCAATAACGGGCTGTGGCATTTTAGGAGGTTACCATCATCACTGTGGTAACAGAAGACAAAGTTGTCTCCATTTAAACTTCGCCAAATGTAATATAAAACAGTTTCTTGATTTTAATCATCTACACATCCAAACACTGTGCATTCTGAGCACAGAAAACTGGTTTGGGAGCATGAACTTTGATTGCATTATGACCAAAAGGATTGCTTAGGAAGCCAAATTCTGTTTCCTCATCATCACTGTCAACATTTTTTGGGGTTAACCGGTTCTGGTAACTTTTCCGAGCGACAACAAACACATTGAAGTAGTAGCTCACTAAATTTTGTCTTCCTTTCAAAGGAAATGATAAATGCAACTGGTCCCAGAAATTTTTGTCAAGAGATGATGGGTTCTCACGCACTATGGCCTTGAACTTTCGTGCTTCTTCCTCTGTCCATCGTAGTGCAACTTCCTCGCCCATGCAATCAAATCGCCAAGCATGGAAAGCTGATCCCAGCTCATGCTTCAATTGGAACCTTTTCTCTGCCACATGAAATCTTACACACTCAACAGAATCTGGACATTTACACCTACAGTTTTCTTTCCTTCCTTTTCCAATAGCTCCCTGTTCAAATGGAGGACCACTTTCTTGATTTTGTGGAGGCCAAATTAGGGTTCCCAACCATTTCAAATCATCGGAATTATAAGAAACCACAGAGGCCTCACCAGTCCAAGCTGGCACTCTTGCTTGAAAGGATGTGCCGACTGGGATCTCCTTTTGATCTTTAGATAGCAAGCCAGTCATTAATTCTGAATAAAAACTCGAATCTGTAGGATTTTGATGGCCATCAACAACCTCCATTCCTGCAACTACATGATTTTTATCCATGTCACTGTAACGAATGGTTGATACTTCAGGACATGAATGAGATTGCTTGCTCGCAGAATTACGTCTCTGACTGCATCTTACTTTCTCGGAAGTCATATTACTAGCATTAACATGATCGCCGTAAATGCAAGGATGAATCCTTTGTCCTTTCTGCAAGATCATATTGCAAATAGAAGAGCTAAAATTATATATTACAATAGTTAAAACAATTTATGGAAGAATAAGGTGGAGTTCCCAGCCACATTCTAATAACCCTCACTTTCTTTCCATTTAACACTATGATGAATTCTAAATACGGCAATTAGTAGGAACCCCGACACTTTCGGTTTTATCAGCTTACCTCCCTAACGTCAAGTTTATTGCATAAACAGCGAGATTCACAGACTGTATCAGAATAGTATCGAACTCTTCTTATGAGTATTGGAATCGCGATTTCGGGTTGGAGTTCTTCGTTTCAGAAAGCTAACAAAAACAAACAAAAAATATCCGACGCATTTAGGCTTTTTCATTAGTTGTTTCTCGTTAGCCTTGAATGGAGTAATATCCAACATTGATAAATCATTCACCAACACTAGATAATTATAAATGAAACAATATTATGATGGACGAATGTTGTGAACTCATGGATATACAAATTCGATAAGCAGAGTAATGGTCGCAATGTTAATAAGGAATCATATCCACACACTTTGGAATGTCGATTTTTGGCACAATCGAATTAATTTGTCGTTATTTTTTTTCATACTTCTCTCCTTTTTCTTTTTCTTTTTGTTGAATTTATCGGAAAAGAGATCACCAACGTCGACATCAACCTAGCATAGGTATCGGTGGGGGTTTGTATCGGATGGAACATACCAAAACCGATATGATATGGTCGCCGATAGTGCATATTATGTTGTACATTTTAAGACTAAGGTCGTTAGTCTAGAGAATATGGAATGAGCAGATACACCTCATTTTAATGTTTTAAAATGAAAAGTACTTTAAAAATACAATTTCCAAATGTTTTAGAATATTTAAACAAAATAATAATTACTCTTTTCTTCTTCCTTCCGCCTCCCTGTCCGTAATGTCCTTCCTTACCTCCCTCTCTTTAAATCCCAAACTCCCTCTATCCCCCACCCCTTCCCTTCTCTTAATACCCTCCCCCACTTTGCTCCTGTTGGTTATCTCCCCTCTTGACCACTCTCTCATACCTCTCTTGTTTGACTTGGCGAGGTTCATCTTGTCACAATCAAATGCACATTGGGATACAGTAAGCAATAACAGGATTGGGTAGAAACCTTTTTAGGGGAGTTTCCTTCTATCGGCTGCCTAGGTAGACATGCAGATCAAGTTGCTTTTGAGAAGACTGTCTGGCCTTGTCATGATGTCTGAACTGAAACTTCTTTAAATATCAGTTAACATGCCTTACCTTTCACCATAGCTCAAACTTTTGGGAGTTTGTCCATATCAACTGACTATAGACAGAGAGCTTTCTACCCTTGAGCTTTACTAGTTCTACTGCCAAAGCCTCTTGCATTGCTTTCAACGGACGGGATCATCAAACTTGGAGCAGAACTCATCTTCATGAAGAGTTCCAATCTCACCAGACATCATATTGCTTATTAGCTATCAAACAAATCTCTCCAAGCTTCTCCTCTCTGGTGTTGTTTTCTATGAATATTTTACGACTCAGCTGCATGCTTGGCTAATCCCTTCCCTGGGAAAGCACGAAGCAACCAATGACAATGAAATTTATCCTAAACTGTTACAACTTTATCGTCAGACTTGTACACTGTCATTCTATTGTTTATTTGTCTTCAGAAGACATTGTAACTGTTAGCCGTGTCTGACAGCTCCATTGCATCTAGCCACGAAACGTCCGGACATTGCCCCAAAACTAGTATTGTCATGCTTGGCTTCCAAAGGATCTCCTTGGCTCGCAGGTTATTTCACTAGGTATCCAGTCTCAGAGAACTTCGAACACTAATTCTTGCACAGCACAAAACCCACCCAGTACATTTCTTTGCTGCTTAAGGTTCCATTACTCCGGCAGCACAAACGAGCTTGTTGTCCTTAGCTCCATGCCTTTAGTAGATCCAGTTACTTCAAAGACCAATCAATCAGTCTATTGATCAGCATTTCACAGTTTCATTTCAGGAAACTTTCTGCTAGCACATGTATCTATGCACACAATCCCCATGCCACCTCTTATACCCACTATTCTAAAAGGCGGCCGCCTAGTAGGCACCTAGGTGCCAGGCGGCTGGTGTCCGTCCGATGCCCGCCTAGTCCCCCCGACGCCCGACTATGCATGTTATGGGGTTTTATGAACTTTTTATGCAATTTTCATTAGTTTTTTTTGAATTTTTTTTTTATATATTTTTTTGAACGCCTATATCTAGGCGGCCGTCTAGGCGGGCTAGACGCTAGGCGGCAGGTGCCCGCCCGCCTAGCGCTTTTCACAACCTTGCTTATACCCTGTTATTTTGACCATGAATACTCGCTCCAGGTTATCTGACTTGTGTTTACTTCATCTAATCTCCCTATAATTTAGCCCATCATCCACCAATACTCCATTCATAATTCTGAGAATCTTATCTACATCTCATATTTGCATACTATCATGCAGAATAACATACTCCATTGCATCTTTAAATAAATGCCTAGGAAAGCATAAACATAAGAACACTAAACAAAGACCCCAAAAAAACATATTTCATCTTTACAAGCACTTGGGAAATCTGAACTTATGTCAAACATATAAACAAAAGGCCTTTGCCACCAAATTTTTGGTTCTGCTATCCGAAGATCTGAGTGACGATCTCTTCACCAAACCACTTTCCACTTCTCGTTTTCTATTCCCAAGTAACAAGATGGCCATATATGATATATATGTATATGTCCAGCTCTGCAGAATTGTTAATATTAAAATTTGCAGTATCGGCATCGGAATCGATATCTGACCATTCTTATGAGTATCAGTATATGTGGTATCGACATTATCGACTGTTTCGGATCAGAGTGTCGGATTTTTTTTATCGAAAAACAAATAATTAATAGTAAGTTAGAAAAATATTTTGTACATTTAGTCATCATTTTAAGTATTTTTGTGTTGTTTCTTAGTAATTATGAAATTGAATGAATAGTAGTCATCTTTGTTGATTGGTTTATCTACGATAAATATGTTTTCTTCATTTACATGCTTTTACAATCTTACTATACTTTATACCGTTGTTGATTAGATTTTTTTTTTCAATTCAATTTTCTCTGTCGAATTGACTAGAAAAGAGACCATTAACATCAGTATCGGTAGCGGTCAATATCGAATCCGGACATGCCAAACCGTATCGTTATCATATTGTATCGATATCGGTCGATACTGTAAAGTATGGCTAATATATGGACATTCATAGTGAGTCAAACCCAATGGCATGTTAGGTCTTAAGACATTCTATGTTCGTATATATATATCACATCTAAATGAATAAAATTTTAGGTTGGAAGAATGATGCTCTGATACCATATAGAAAGCCCTAATACTATATTTGTCCAACCTAAAACTACAACATTTATATGAGATATATATATACCAACATAAAATGTCATAAGATCCAATAAGCTATTAGATTTGATTAACACTCAATAGCTATATATTAAAAAAAATCATTTCTTCCATTCAGCTCCACAGAGGTCCACCAGACTCAATTACATAACCAATATATCACACTAGTTACACCATCAATCCTTCAATCTTTTCTCCTGCTCGAATTCATACTTTTCCTCTACACTCCCCCTAATGGCACCTTAAAACAACTTCAACAACAACAAAACTTTTATCCCAAACCTTTGTGGTTGTAGGAATTTGTTCATAACGATAGAAATTCGACAATGTCTTACGCTAAATGTTGGTCGTCTAATGCAACCCTCCTTTTCATGCTTGTTTGGGACCAATAACGAAAATATAAGCCATTAAGAACAACATATGACATTGGTGGAGTTCTTATCACCTTATCTAAAATTTATAACCCTAGAGTCTGCACATCCAACGATCTCCTTCAATATGTCTAGCCATTTTAAACAATTTCCTCACATCATTGTGTTACACATAAAATGTCATGTCCCATCCCACAAGGCCCATCAAGACATGACCCGTGCATGGACCACATGTGCATGTCACTTGACACTTGCCAAAATAATTAACTCGGATGTAAATAAAATCAAAAACCACATAAATCAGTCAATCTCTCATCCCACAAACGATGTAAGAGATAATCTTGGGGCTTCACAATATCTGCACTCAAAGACATCAGTCCACGTCACAACCCATAAGAATCGTCCAACCTCTCTCACCAAAGAGATGCGGTGAGATGACTTGTGCATGGGCCACATATGCAAATCACTTAGCCCAACTTGTCCAAATGGTTAAAATGGATTATGGATGTTAATATAAGATCAAAGCACCCATATATAAACCACTCAAACTCTCATCCCACTACCCATTCGGGACCAAATTTTGGAGATTCACAATCTCCCACACTCAAAATGTGTCGTCCTTGTCGCAATCCATGCTAATTGTCCAACCTCACCCCAACGCACGATCCAATGGATAGCTCTGATACCATGACATGATCCGTACCTAGGCCACATATGCACATCACTGGAGCCAATTTGTCAAAATAGTTAACCTAGATGTAAACATGCAATAAAAGTACTCACATACAAACCAATCAAACTCTCGTCCAACAACCGATGGACTAAATCATAGGACTTCATAATCAGCCTACTCATAGAAGCGACGACGCAACATTGTCGTCGTAGCTTGTAGGAATAGTCCAACCGCGCCTCCAGGACACGACTTATGCATGAGCTTTATATGCACATCACATAACCAACTTGCTAAAATGGTTAACATGAATGTAAACATGATATCAAATCACCCACATATAAACCAATCACACGCATACCACAACTTGTGTGGGGGTATTTTTGGGGGATTTACAATCTCCCTCACTCAAAGACATCCAACCTTATTCCAGCAGTAACATGACCCACTAGGTAGTTCTGATACCATTTGTCACATTCTGATCTACGAGCCTGTCAGGACATAACCCATAGATAGACCACATGTGTGTATCACTTGGGCCAGCTTAGAGGTTAATCTCGATGTACACATGAGACCAAAACACCCACAAATAAACCAATCAAACTCTCGTCCTCCAACCGATATGACTAATCTTAGGGCATCACACAAAATATTTCCTAAGGATCAAATTCAACACATCTATATACCAACATGTTCAAAAATGTATTCTGCAAACTACCATGACCTAAGAACAATACCTGCAAGTTCGGCCCATCCACAACCGTCTTCGGAATCTTCTTGAGGAACATGGCCTTCCGGAACGAGAGCACCCGAGAATAAACCTCCCCGAGCGCTCGGGAAGCCTTATCCTTGTCCCCGTTCTTTGCCATCAGCTTCCCGATCGAGGAAGAGGCATCATCGGGGTTCCTCGCCACCCGGAGGACCCAATTGAGCATCCCGACCAGCTCCTCCCTCTTCCTCTTGTTACAAGCCGCCAAGCCCCCATTCGCCGGCTCCAGCTTCATCTCTGTAACCCCCTTATCGTCGTCGTCAACTTCTACTACCACCACTCTCCGGTGGCGGTCGACCGGAGTCAAGAACTGCTTCTCCTTCTCCTTCCGCTTCTCCTCCACCTTCTTCTTCTTCTTCGTCTTCTTCTCCTTCTTCTTCTTCTTCTCCTTCCTCACCAAAACTCCCTCCAGCCATCTATCGAGAGCTTCGAGATACTTGGAGTAGAGGAGCTTTAAGGAGGATCCGAGGCCCGGATCCGACCCGATATCACCGGCGACGGAGCCCCAGGCCCTCCGGGCCGTGACGGACTTGAACCCGCCCCGGTCCCGGACAGCGGAGAAGAGGCGGAAGAAGTCCACGTGGCGGCCGTCGCCGAGGAGGGCGGGGACGGGGCGGATCCCGTCGGGGGCCGGGTGGATCTCGGCGAGGAAGAGGCGGAGGATCCGCTCGAAGAGACGGCTGAGGACTTCGTCGGAGAGGGTTTCGGGCTCCGGGTCGATGTCGGGTTCGGAGCAGAACCCGACGCTCCGGAGCTTGCGGAGGAGCTCGATGACGCTCAGGGAGGAGGAGGAGAAGCCGGCCATGGGGTTATCGGGTTAACGGGTCCCGACCGGAGGAGGGTTTGAGGGTTAGGGGGCGGCGGTGCGCCCGCTGGATCCGCCCATATGTCCCGCGCTTTTTGCGTTTCCCCACTCGGGTTTTCGATGGGAAACGGGATACGTATTGATGGGGGAAGAGATGCAAATTTGGGGTATTAAATTTTTTTTTTTTGGATTTTTCTTGTCTAAAGCCTAAAAGGCCCTCTTCTCTTCTAATTTATAACTCAAGAGGAAATTATTTTTTTATTGGCAAAAGGAAGAAAAAAAAAACTAGGGTTTGTGAAAAAAAAAACTAGGGTTTGTGATTTTTATTTTCTTGGTGTTTTTTATTGCCTCTTTTGTGGGTGTGACAACCCTAACATAATGTTTTATGGGCACCCATCACTTACACATATTGTATTACATGTGGTATGCTTTTACCATTTTTTTGTGGGTTACTTTTTGGGTGTGTTTCTCATGCTCTATTGTATTGTTTGTATAATTTAAGAGTTAACAAGCTTTCATTCTCATAAAATTCGATGTCTATATTTGTTCACCCACCAAAATTAGAATATTTGTTCATCTTTCACTAAAAAATAAACACATGTCAAATTAAATATCAAAACCACTTTGTATGTTCATAAAACATTTTTTTCAAAGTGGTTTTGTGTTGGATGAAAATGACACATGTCCATTTTTTTGTGGTGTGTGAACAAACACCATAGTTTTGGTAGGTAAACAAAAATTGGCTCTTTTGTTTGAAATGGAACATTTGTCATTTTCGTTGGCATCTTATGCAAGACGACAAACATAATTTGTTTACTTTACCATATGAAAGTGGTCAAAAATTATAACAAATGCTAAACGGATGTCAACGCATCATTTACGTTTGCCATTTGAAATTGAACATTCGTCATTTCAGATGGAAGCCAAATTGACGTTCGAATTGTCATGTGGATGGAAGACCTTACATGCAATGATGAGTTAAAAAAGGAGGGGAGAAGCTAGAACTCACCCTCGTTGAGTAAAAAAAAAAACTATTGGTCCCTCTTAGCATTTTTATATTTTACCCTTCCTGCATGTATTGCCTTATCTTGTTTGAAGCTTTATAATTTTTTCTCTTGTTTGAAGCTTTATGAATTTTTTTTTGTCAGTAGAGGGTGAGTGTTCGATTTATTTTGTTTCAATCAAACCGAAATAGCTAAAACGAATAAACCGAAATTCTAAGAAATTCAAAATCTAACCTAGCCATAACATAAACCGAACTGAATCGATATAATCGATTCGGTTTAATCGGTTGTGTTATTTCTATTATTTAATAGGCCAAATCCAAATTTAAAATTATAGTTAGATTATATAAAAATATAATTTTATATATACATTTGTCGTATTTAAAAATTGGACACAAAGGCGGACTACTTATTAAATTATCAAAATAGCCAATTCTTCAAAGCACATACATAGAAGAATTGTTTTCATTACATACACATTTTTTACCTGTCGGTAATAGTTTTGGATATATTTATGTCTTAATCCAACTTGTGGTTTGAGACAGGGGCGACCTTGGCCCATAACAGCATGGATGACGATCCAGTGCCTAAAGACTAAAATGACACCAACATAATTCTATCTAAAATAGAACTAGTTAGTATGTATCATGAGCCATTCTTAACACAAAATAGTTGGTGATATAGTAATTATCATGTTATACTCACATATTCGATGTTCTTAGTTCAATTCTTGATGCCAATATTTTTATATAGTAGCTTAATTTTTTTTACATTGTGTACGGAGTATTTTTAAGTTCGGACGTCCATTATAAGCTCATGATCGACCTTAGTTTGAGATGGAGCTATAACCTTTATTGTTCCCTTTGTGCAACCTCTCCTTTTTTTGTTATCACGTTGCTTGATATGTGTCACAGATGCGATGTTACAAGCTCGAGAGTAAGAAAAATTATTCTATGTGTTGGACTCATCGTACAATCTTCGTCCTCAATCATTAGATGACATGTGTCATGGATGCGATGTTACAAGCTCGAGAGTAAGAAAAAATATTTTATGTGTCGGACTCATCGTATAATCTTCGTCCTCAATCATTAGATCGTGTCGGCAACATTAGACGCGGAGGTGCTGCTTATACACGTTATTTCCATTTATGTTAAATGACTAATTAGTGCAATTTGTTAAGTATTATACATTTTATCCAAACTGTTCAAAGTTTGCTAAGTCATTTTAGATAGGGTTGTGCAAACTTGTGTCAAATCGGTCGACCCAGTTCAAATTGAACCAATCGGTTTTTAAACAAACCGATGGACTGTTCGGATTGGATCGGTTGAATATTTTTAATAAGAAATTTTTTGAGTCGTATTCCACTTTATTTACTATAATTTAAGGTGTTTCCCACCCGAATGTCACAATGTACAAAATTCTCTACTTTTGACGAAAATTGTTCCACACTCACGGTCAACCTCTTTGACTGAACTTTTTTGACGAAAATATCTTTCTCCTGCTTCTCCACTCCTCTCTTCTCTCTTCTCTCTTCTCTCTCCTCCGTGCTACTTCCCACATTTTCAAGAACCCAGACCACCGCCATTAAGTTTTCTCCGCCCACCTTTCCTCCATAGCTTCCTCCTCCTCCTCTCCTCCATAGCCTCCACTTCCTCTCCATAGCCTCCTTCTCTTCCTCTCCTTCGTAGTGGGGACGGGGGCTACTCGTGCTGGAGCCGGAGGGGTAGGGTGGGGGGTGGGGGGCTGGCGAGGGGGCTGCTCGTGAGGGGGAGGAGGCAGCAGGAGGGTAGGGGCAGCTCGCTCGGGCGACAACAACGACGGTAGCATCTTGCACCAGCGGCGGCTTCAGCGCAAAAGTTGCTTACCCTCGTCCCCTCTCTCTCTCCTCCCCCCTACCTCTTTCTCCGGCGCCGGAGGGGGAATATCGCATGACGGTGCGGGGGGCGGGGGGGACAACGCTCAGTGGGGAGGGGACATGGTGCATGACAACGAGGCTGCGGAGCGGGGAGGGGAGCACTACGGGATGGGGATGGGGGGAAGAAGACAAAGGGGTTATTTTTGTCGAAAAAATATGGTCAAACGAATTAACCGTCAGTCCGGGACAATTTTCATCAAAAGTGGAATATTTTGTACATTATGGTAATCGAGTGAGATACCCATTGGATTATGGTAAATAAAGTGGGGTGCAACTCAATTTTTTTTAATAATCAAACGGTTTAGTTCGGTCATTGAATTGATAATATCACTATTAAAATCAAACCAAATCGATCGACCGATAGACCTTACGTATTTTATTATTTTGCTTTGTTGCTTATTATTTTTAGACTTTTTCTTTATCCGAGATTGAATGATGAAAATGAGCTCTTGTGTTTGTTGGAGATGAAGTGATAAAATGATGGACTGGGTTATTAGCAAACATGTAGCAAATTATTGATCAAAATATTTAAATTTTGTTGATTATGTTGTGTTCAAATACAAAATCGATTAGCCGAGTCAAACCGAACCGAATCGATCGGTTTCAAAACCAAACTGACCAGTTGGTTGGTTTGATTCGGCTGTCATTATTTAACAACCGAAAATTTTAGTTTGGCTACAGACGTGACAAAATAGGTCGACCATCGACCGATGCACAACCCTAATTTTAGAGAGCATTATTTGGTTTTGGACCAAGAATCAAACTGAATCAAACCAAATAAGATATTAGGTTCGGTTTGAAAAAAAAAGATTTGGTTATGATTATGAAACACTACAATTTCTGATTCGGTTTCGATTTCGGATTTGAGTTTCAATTTCGGTCTAAAATCGAAAACCAAGTAAGACTTATGTAATTATTAAAAATTATCAATTCTATGCATATTTTAAGATTAAAATTGTGTATATTTTGAAAACAACAATCTATGTATGTGTAAAACCCCTCTATGTTATAAATTTTGTTTAGTTAATTATACTTAGATACACAAATAAAATCATTGACATAAATACGCATTTATTCATATATTGGTATATATATTATTGTGGTAAAAAAATTGTTAATAAATAAATAAGGAATTAAAAAACATATATATATATATATATATATATATATATATATATATATATAATGTTACTAGAGAAATAATTAGAAATGAATTATATAAAATAATATGCATTATATAAAAGAAGTGTTTTAAATAAATGGGAAAAAAAATTATTGTGATAAGTGTATTTCACCATTCACCTTCTTCTGTTGGATTTAACCCGAGCCTTTGTTAGTTTTGGAAGATTGAAGAAAATCTTCAATTATAATCAAATCCTTCAAAAGCCCTATCAAATCTTTGCATTATAGACAAATCCTTAAATGTAATCTCCCTAAATCCTACATAATCAAATCTTCAACGAATTTGGATTCAAATCCTATTCCCAGCCGATCTCATCTTCGGAGTAGAAAACTCGCGTTCCTGTATAAACAAAATTTTGCAACTCCCTCGAGAGAACTTCCAACCGACCCCGAACCCTCCGTTGATGCCTGAAGACCGCCATCCATCGTGCGCCGTTGTTCAGGGCCGCCGGACGAGCGTCGGAGGAGCCCCGATAGTGCCAAGAGCCGTGCACTGTGCAAAAATTTGATCCCGACACCCTGTCTTCACAGGTATATATCTCTCTCGTCTTTGATTCTTTTCTTGAACATTTTTTCGTACACGCTCACAACATGACCCTCTAGGAAGCCATCTAAGTAGAATAATTTTAGGTGTACTGGATTGATCGAAAAGTTGATCGAAAGTTGGACGAAAAACTGTTCGAAACATTTTAGAAATTCAGTCCAAGTACCCCTGTTTATGCCAAGTTTTCTACCAACTCATTTAATATTTTTAAAATTTATTCGAATAGATCTTTAGACCACATAACCAGGAATAATTATATTCTTTTAGTTTTAATTCTTTTATTTTATTTGTTAAAACAAATCTATTGAAAGTTGAATAAAAATTATGTTTTCAAAACCTAAAATTTTGTGATACGGGGTGCATCTCACAAAATCAGGATACCTCATCGCATACTAATTGCACCGAAAGGCGCGTATGGTATATCTGGACGTGTAGACTTTCGCGGAAGTTGATTTGGACGTGTGTGCACGCCGAAATTAATCTCTATCAGTCGAAAGTCCTCCGTATAGGTATTTTGTAAATTTCTCTATTATTTTGTGTACGCTCATCGGATCGTCACGAAACTTGCACCATTGGACTCGCAGTGTCTAACTTGTCATGTGACTCGAGTTTCGTCCAATTTCGAGTCAGTCGATGAATCACCGTTTTGCGGGTCCCACGATTCGACTTGACGAGCGATTTTGTGATCGGCTCACCGGAATCCAAAACTGCATATACCGCTGAGTTCATATCATTATTTAAGATTTGTTTGACCTATAATTTATTCTATTTAGATACCTTTATTCATGACATATTTTTTGGTACAAAGTGGTCCACATGTTGATCCCGCTTTGATCCAAAAATTATTGTTTTGCTCCTGTTGCCAAATTGGACAAAATGTTAGTATTTTATGACTCTCTCGCTTATTTTGAAAATATTTGTGATATTTATTTCAGCATCCAGAGACGTTTATATATCTTCCTCTCTTTGTGCTACTGTTGATGACATATTCACTGCCAGGACATTGTCTAAACTCTGCTCGGACACCAGGCAAGATACCTTGCCAACTTTGTACAGTTTATTTATATGCATCATTCTCATTGTTTCTATGTGTACATGTCTCTATTTATATTTTACGAGTATACCTTGCCAAGTTTTTAATTTCATATAGCATGTTTAAATTAATGCACTTATTTTATGATCTATATTTGTTTTCGTAGATTCACATGAGTCTAGTATTAGATATTATTTTCATTATTACTTGATTAGAGACACTCGTCATAGACCATATATTAGTTTGGATAGCAATGGATTGTATAGACCCACATGAGCGTAAGACACGCGCGCGAGAACGATTATACTTGTATGAACTGCTTTTCCTTATCTAGTTTTCATTTTAACCTAGTTTCCACGAAGGATAGGGTAATTTTGTTAACCTAGTGTTCACGAAGGATAGGGTTATGTTATTATCCTAGTGGCCACGAAGGTCTATGGTTTGACTCGTCTAGTCGTAATTCGCTGAGAGCTATGGTGGTTTGATCCCGTTTTCTTTTCGGCAGTTCACGCACTAGTAGTGGTTCTCATATACGTACCATGTTTAGGATAGTTTTAATCTTTGTATGATACCATCTTGCTTAGTTTCTATGATACTGTTTATATATTGTACATGTGGCATGTTTCTATGTATCTTGTTACGTCCCTCTGAGGACCTGATCCCTTTCTAGGTGTAGATGATCACGACTATTTGCAGGAGCACGGACCAAGACTTGCTACTTCGTTCTCTTTCGAGGAGTCTTCCATTCGAGCCTCTCTGATCACTTGAAGATGTACTTATTATGTTTTCTTTCATAACTAGTTTGGTAGTGGATTTGTCTCCACCCAACTATTAGTTCTTCTCGACTATTTCATACTTGATTCATTGTCATATTTAGTTATGTATTTCTATTTGGTTTTATGGATAAGATTAGACCAGAGCCACTCATGAGAGTAATCTTATCAACACAGGGTAGAACATCTTTTCCTTGTCATCAATGATGTTAGGATAGAAGAATAATGGTTTGGTTAACAAAAATCTTTGGTTCTTTCATAGCTTCAGCGTGGATGAAGGGCTTGAGTATCCCTGCGAAAGCATCACTTTGAAAGCTTGTTGGTTGCACTCAACAACCAGCGTGTCTTGAACTGTTTCCTATCAATAGGATATCAGATTATGCCACAACCTTCACTTCAAAGGTGAAGGTTTCTCGTTAGTGGTGAAGGTTGTCCGCAGTAGAGTCGTTATTTTATTTTTGAGCAAAAAAAAAAAGAGTATTTCTTTAACGAAAACTTGTTTAAATACGAAAAAATTTATACTTATAAGACTCTTATCATTATAACAAATAATTTCTAAATATAATATTTAAAATAATAGATCTGGAGAGTGTAGCAGTGGAAGCTCAATCGACACATGATCATTTTTCTCTAATGACTATATGATGTAATGACAGAAGCTTCTGTTAAGGCTCTGGCTCACAAACACTATGGAGGAAAGAATATAGCAGCAAGGTGGCTTAAGAATCGATGTTTTGGTAGCATAAAAACTAAAGTATTAATAGCCAATTTATACTGTAACGGCTAATTATTAGTTTTTGCAAGTAAAAACTAACAAAATGCATTGTTTTACTTGTTTCAACACAAAAGACTTCTGCACTATAATTATATCTTTAATAGACATAAATTCTAAATTTGAACCGACTTAAACGTACGAACAAATCACTGTTGGCATTGATGTTGCATTAGTTTACGAGGAACAACATTAATTTTCATGATTACGATGGTATAATCATCACAATCACTTTAAATTCTGTAATGAATCCCATTAAAAGTAATGCATGCTTCGGGATTCGAAGCATCTGTAATCAATCCCTTATCTTTATTAGGAAATAAGAAGTATTATCTTAGCGTAGAATACTTAAGCATGGCAAGTTTTTATCACATATTACTGTTGGGCTAAGACTTAGCTCTTAAGCAGAGAAGCTCTTAGGTGCAGTACATTACTGCGCTTAGACATGACAATCTTAAACACTTTCATCCGGGCATGCTGGCACTGATTACTATGCAATTCTTTCACGTGGAGAGTCTTCTCTGTAAAGAATGTAATATGGACTAGTCTCGGTCTAAGCATTATAGATCTTTAGCGTAGAGCACTGATGTGCTTAAATGATGACAAGCTTGTCCATTACTGAACAATTGGCATTGCAACCCTCTACGTTTGTCAAATGGAAAATCCTTTCAGCATAGTGCTTGGTAGTTGACAAACTCCTCAGCGTGGTTAACTACTATGATTTACACGCAAAAGTACTCTGGACGTAAATTCATTAGGGAGACCAAATCGCACTCTTATATACATTCAAGAGTGGTTTTAAATCGTAGCATTTTTCTATGCTTCTACACTAATTTCTCATAAATAAGGATCTTATCGATACTTGAGTTAATATAATAATAATAACCCTACAAATATTTATTTGTAAATATTCGTTTATATGTGAAAGTATCATTGGTTCATTTATTATCCAATAGTTATGTTTTATTTTAAACTATATGTTTCTAACCTACTTATTTTATTGATTTGTAAGAACAAGTATAGTAAGGCTAATAGTAATTGCTAAAGTAGCCAAGGTAAGAAGAATCATTTCTTCTTAGTATTATTGCATTACCTAATTATTATAACTGCGCTATGATATTGAGTTGTTCCATTGAAGGGGTTTTAATCCAAGAGAATTCTACGAAGAATTACTTGGGGTTTTATCTATAACCTGTGAAATTGTTGGAGTTCGAAATACAAAGAATACTCTACAATTTTTTTTTTATAATCTTGAATGATAACTGAATTTTGAACCCAATAATTTTCAATTGTATTAAATCCTAACTTATATAGTCATTTGTTAGTTAGGTATAGATTCTCAACAATCCTAAATATACTTATGGGTCGAAAAATATAAGATTTGGACTAGTAGGACATAGACACATAGACAGGCAAGCGAAAAAAGTATATAATTCTAGTTGTATTTATCTTGTTCTAGTAGATGGAATATCAGATTTGGACTAGTAGGACATAGACACATAGACAGGCAAGCGAAAAAAGTATATAATTCTAGTTGTATTTATCTTGTTCTAGTAGATGGAATATCATGTTAAGTTGTATCATTGTACCATGTGATACATACTACATGTGTCGAGATACATAACTTTTCTTATTTCAATGGGTGGAAATTTTCTACTGAACAATGTTATCGTATTTATGTGATATCTATGGTATATGGGTCAAGATACAAACCTGTGTCAGTAAATAAATATTTAATAAAATAATAGAATTAGAAATCATTTGTCATTGTATAATAGAGCATTAGGCAGGAGAAATAAATAGATCACATTGTATAAATTTTTTACAATATAAATAATGCCAAAGCTGGTTAGTACCTCTCACATCCTTCGACATGGACTTGCGAAGGATGGTGTGAGTGGTTATCTAGCTAACTTATGCACAACACCCGGACGTGCCTATTTCGATATAAAAATTGATTCAGTATTTAATGATGTCTTATCTTTACTTCCTGGGTGGGAGATGCCGGACCACTAATACTGGGCCATCTATAATGTAAACCCCCTGATTTTTCAAAATTTTCAAAACTGGATTTTTCACAATTTTCTGGAATTTTCTGGGAATTTTCTGTAATTTAAAAACAGGGTTTTAATTATTCAATAATTTTTAATTAATAATAAACAGTATTAAAATATTATGGAAATAATATTTTTGGATGTAAAATAAAAAACTGGACTTAGGGTAATTTTTCTGGAATTTATCGGACCCCGGACCTATTTTTAAAGCACCTAAATCTATTTATTTAATTATTAATTAATTAATTAATTAATTTATTTATTTATTTATTTATTTTTAACCCCCGGCCCAGCCCAGCCCGCAAACCCGGCCCACCGGCCCAGCCCAACAGCCCTTGGGCTAACGGGTCGGGTCGGCCAGACCCGAACCCGCGAACCCGCCGCACCCGAACCCGATCACCCCCATCCCTTCCCCCACGTCCTGCGCGAGCCCGCGTCGTCCGGCGCTCCGCCCGGCGCTCCGCCTTCCTCGCGCCGCTACGTCCCCACGACCCCTCCGCCTTCTCCGCACGTCCCCGGCCAACCCCCTCCCCCGAGCCCCTATAAAACCCCTCTCCCCCGTTCTCCTCCTCCCTCATCCCCTAGCCCTAGCCCTAACTCCGGCGAACTCTCCTCCGGCCACCCCAGTCCACGACTCGCCACCGCCAGCCCGCTGCCCCCCCGCAGCGCCGTTCCCAGCCGCCCTCCGCCGCGTCCCCAGCCTCTTCCTCCTCCTTCCTCCCCTTCTCTCCCCGGCACCGACAGCAGCTACCGGCCGGCCGCCCAGCACCGCCTCCCCTGCGCCGCCGCGTGTCCCCGAGAGCCGCCCAGCCCCGGCCGAGCGTTCCCCCCGCTTCCCCCAGCCCTCTCCGGCGGTCCTCCGGCCGCCACAGCGTGCCCTAGCCCTAACCCTAGGCTGACACCGTCGGACACGGGACACAGTGTCCGTGTCGAGTCGGACACGACGAGAACCCCAGTTTTTCAGCCTGTTCAGGTGCGTGTATCTCTCTCCTCGTAGCTCGGATTTTGATTCCGTAAATTGTAACGCGAAGCCTGTATAACCCTCTCGGTGCCCGGACAAACCGCTCGGGGCATCGCGTCCTGTGGTGATCGCACACCGCGATCTAAAAACAGGAAAAACCAGACCCTATTTCACCCCGGAACTGAGTACGCCCCGCCAAACGGGACGACTTGGTCGTGTGCAGTCTTCACAGATTCGTGCGCATCGTCGATACGGACGTGTGGGATTTCGCGAAAGTGGATTCGGGTGTGCGTGCACACCGAAATCAACGCGTATCCGCAGACATCGTCCCGTATCCGACTTTTCTGCAATTCATCCTAACTTCGTGCGCACACGTCGGATCGAGACAAAACTTATGCCATCGGACTCGTAGCGATACGCTGGTCCTGTGGGTCAAGTTTGGTTCGATTCTGAGAACGTTGACGAAATCGCGTGTCGTGGGCCCCACAGGCCCCGCTCGACGGGCGATTTTGTGATCGGCTCATCGGAATTTAAATCTGAAAGTTACGTTGGGTTCGTATCAGCGTTCCTGACCTGTTGACACTAAGTTTGGTGAATTTGGAGATAGTTGACCCTGACACGTTTTTCGGTGCAAAGCGGGCCCACCGGTGGACCCCGTTTTGGCCCGAAATTATCGTTTTTGCCCTTATCTCCAAATTGGACCCAAGGACAGGCGTTCCTAGCTATTTGACACCTTCTGAGCATGATGGTATTGTTTATTTCAGCTTTCGGAGACATCTCTGGAAATTTTCGAGAACAGGACCTAAGTGGAATCCAAACTTCAGGCAAGTGCACCTTGCCAAACTTGCAGTCTTTATCTTCATATTTCCCGTAATAATACTTTGCTGGTTGTCTTGTGTAAATTCATATAAACTTGTTTAAACTGCTTAACCTAGGAAACGTATGACGTACCTAGTGTCCGATCATAGTCGGGTGCCAACACCGTACGCGGTGTTGGGTTCGTCATTTAGAGATGGATTTACGATACCCTTTACTTTTGTACTTGACATATCAAGTACCCTACAACCCAGGACACTTGATACTATAGATGGATAGAATCTTCCTGAGACATTCATGGTGATTCTGTATAGGATACAGGACTTGACAGAGATATTCTAGTTATAGACAGTTTGACTTGTTAAATTAGTTATAATCCCGCTGACATGGGCATGAGACGTTATGGTCATGGTTTGCGTGATTACATTGGGTGGGAAAAGACACACAGGCTACAGGCTGTTCTATCTATATATCTACTATTATTGTGAAGTTGTAGACTCTCCAGCAGAGCTAGACCCTTTACGTGTTATTACTGCTACCGGCTCCCCGACACAGAGCTTGTAGCGGTCTCAGCCTGAGTACTAGTGTTGCTCTCATTTGCATATCACATAGATGGTTACATAGTTTACCCTGCTGTTTTAATTAATTTAATTGTACTGCATTTATTTGGCTTATTTTATTTTGTGCCTTGCTATGTCCACTGAGGACCTGGAATGGATTATGTCCCCAGGTTTAGCCGAGGAGCAGTACCCCAAGATATACGGGACAGGAGCTGAGGCTATTGCTGGACTTGATACTGGAGCAGAACTGAACCCTGCAGACGAGGTGATTGCCGAAGACTTCTCCTGAGTACCCGATCCCGTACTCAGTATTTACTTTATGTTTATCTCTTTTGTTCCTGGCCTATTGAGCCAGTATATTCAGACATAAGTCGGATTGTTTTCCCGACTAATTTGTTGTTGCTACTTATTTCCATTTCATTATGCAGTTTATTTCTTTATCTTTATGGATGAGATTAGTGTGTTTTGTTGTAGTAGACCTTCGTTACAACTTAAGTACGCCCTGATGGCTCCATTAAATTGGGTTATCCATCGGTGTGTACTGCTGGCCATTGCTACGTGTCCAGTCCCTCGATATTTTGGGACTGGGGCGTGACATATAAGCCACCTGATCTCGATTAAATATGATTATTATCGAGAATCTAGTCAAACATGAGATCTGTAAACCCCCTCGACCAAATTTAGGTTTACTTAGTCTAGATAAAGAGACTAGATTTAATTTGGAGACAATTAGAATTAGATTACAACATTTTAGAATTTGTATAATATTATATCGCTTAGTGCACATTACCGTTGCTCGGATATTTAGAACACTACAATAGTTATTACCTGCAAACAAATTATATACACTTTTCTTAGACGTGCCAACCTACTATTCTGACCCACGTGTAACTCATAACTACTCTCCCTTGTGCTTCATTTTAGTCGCACAATATTCGTTACAAATGTCCGTATTTAAATTCGATTAAATCTAACTTTGTATTCTTTGTCCGTTCCAATCGAAATTGGAGACACAACATCAACCCATTTTGACCAACCCAAATTATGACATTATTCTACTCTAAGTCTACTACGTCCATGACGCTTGTGTTCCACCCAATTTTAACCCCATGTATTTCTAATTAATTAAAGAATACCTCGTAGACACTAAGTTGGATGAATTTGGAGAACTTTATCTCTAACACATTTTACGGAGCAAAGTATGCCACATTTGGACACCGCGTTGACCCAAAAGTGTCATTTTTGCCCCTGTGTCCAAATTGGACTTATGGGTAGTCGATCCTAGCTATTTCTAGCATTCTAAGAATATTGGTGATATTTGTTTCAGCATCCGGAGGTGTACCTGCAGGTTCTACTTTCCTAGGAGTAGTTGACGGAGTTCAGAACCCAAGCAAGTGTACCTTGCCATGATGTATCATAGTTCCTTGTCTTTATTATCTTATTTAGTTATTATAGTTATTTGATATGTGTGATGTGTGTGTTTACCCTAGGACCATGAGACGTTGCTTATCGTCCGAACAAGATTCGAGTGTCGATGCCGTACGCGGAGTCGTGTAACGTCACTTAGAGAGTTGATTCCACCATCCAATTTTTACGTGCTTGCTTTACCAAGTACGTCATACCCTAGGACACTTGATACTATTTCATATAACAAAATCTTTCTTGAGTTATTCATGGTGATTCTGTATAGGCTTACAGAATTTATGATATGAGACTTACATATTATATGTATATTATTATTACTCGTTGCACTAGCTAGAGGTCATGATCTTGTGTGTTATGGACATGAGATATTGTGGACATGAGACATGAGGTCATATTAGGTGGGGAGAGACACACCATACTACAGGTGATTATTGATATATATAATATACTATTGGAGGTGCTTTGGTGTAAACCCCCTGATTTTTCAAGATTTTCAAAACCGAATTTTCCAGAATTTTCTGGGATTTTTCGGAAATTTTTGCTAATTAAAATCAAGGTATTTTTGGCATTAAATAAAATTAAATGATTTTAAAATATATAAAAATATTATGAAAATAATATTTTTGGGTGTAAAATGAAAAACTAGACTTAGGATAATTTTTCTGGAATTTATTGGGCCTCGGACCTATTTTTATTCACCTCAAAACTATTTTATTAATTAATTCACTATTATTATTTATTTAATTAATTAATTTTATTTAAAATTAAACCGAGCCCAGCCCAGCCCAACTAACCCTAGGCCCAGCCCGTTGGGCTGTTGGGTCGGGTCGGGTCCGCCCGACCGAACCCGCCCGACCCGCTTCTTCCACCCCCGCACGAACCCGGTCGCCCCCCCCCCCCCCCCCCCCGCGTCCACCGTCGCTTTCCGCGGCCGTCGCGCCACGCCGGCCACGCACCCCCGCCCGCTGCGCCTGGCCCCGACTCCAGCGCCGCCTTCCCCGGCCACCATCGCCCTCTCCGTCCCCTATAAAAAACCCCACCGTCTCCCAGCTCCGGCCACACCCCTCCCCTCCAGTGCCGCCTCCCCTCGCTGCCGCTGCCGCTCCTCACCGCCCTCGCCATCGCCGCCCGGCCCTTCCTCCTCCTCCTCCTTCTTCCCTGCAGTAGCCCCGACCCCGAGCCCCCTCGCTGCTCGACCCTCCGCCTCCGTCCCTCGTACGCCGTCGACGACGACACCCGCCGCGCGCCTCGACCTCCCCTCTCCTCCAGCGCCGCCGGACCCGCCGCAGCGCCGCTCAGCTCCGGCAGCCTCCCCGAACCCTAACCCTAGGTCGGACACGGCCTTCGCGTCGTGTCGGACACAAAGAAACGCGGTTTTCCGAGCCCTGTTCAGGTACCTGTATCTTTCTCCTCGTAGCTCAGTTTTCAATTCCGTCAGTTGCGTCGCGAACCCTGCGTGACCCTCTCGGTGTCCGTGCAACCTGCGCGGTGCATCGCGTCCTGTGGCGATCGCGAACCGCGATCCAAAAATAGGAAAAATAATGCCCTGATTCACCCCGGAACTGGGTACGCCCCGCCAAACGGGACGACTTGGTCGCATGCGGTCTTCACCGATACGTGCGCGTCGTCGATACGGCCGTGCAGGATTTCGCAGAAGTTGATTCAGATGTGCATGCACACCGGAATCAACGCGTATCCGCGGACACCGTCCCGTATCCGTCAGTTCTGGAATGCGTCATAACTTTGTGTACACACGTCGGATCGAAACAAAACTTACTCCATCGGACTCGTAGCGATACGCTGGTCCTGTGACCCAAGTTTGGTTCGATTCTGAGAACGTTGACAAAATCGCGTGTCGTGGGCCCCACAGGCTCCACTTGACGGGAGATTTTGTGACCGGCTCATCGGAATCCAATTCTGGAAGTTCCGTTGGGTTCGTATCATCGTTCCTGACCTGTTGACACTAAGTTTGGCAAATTTGGAGACCTTTGATCCTGACACGTTTTTCGGTGCGAAGCGGGCCACATGTGGACCCCGCTTTGACCCGAAATTGTCATTTTTGCCCTTGTCTCCAAATTGGACTCAAGGACAGGCATTTCTAGCTGATTGATATTTTCTGGATCTGATGGTGATATTTATTTCAGCAGCCGGAGTACTGCCTGCAAATCTTGCTTAGACCAGAACTACAGTTGGAGCCAGGACCCCAGGCAAGTATACCTTGCCAAACCCTGCAACCTTGCTACTTAATTCCTTGGCTTATTTATACATCAGTGGACAAGTATACCTTGCCAAACCCTGCAGTTTTGCTACTTATCTCCTGGACTTATTTATACATTGTCGTGCAAGATACTTGTACAATATTTGCATGCTTTCCTCTTTAGCTGTTATTTCTTGTCATATATAGTTTCTTGATACATTGTTCATATTGATTTATTCCTGCTGCTCTAGTCATATTTTCTCGTTTTGCATGCATGTACATTATTTGCTCTTTTTCTTGGATCACTATTTGTTCCATAGACATATTGTGATGGTACATGTTTACTCTACATTCCTTGAGTTGACTCGGATGGTTACTTTAGTTCCTAGATGATCGTTATCAGGCACTGACTACACTTAAGCATTCTCGATTGTGAGTACCCATTGTGCTGCGATAGAGACGTGTTCATTTGACTACCTCATTCGTGAGCTCCCATAGGGCTGCGAAAGAGCTATACTATAGATTGAGAGTCCCCATTGGCCTACCTTCTATAGGACCGTGATCTCCCATTGAGTTGCGGTTATCCCGATTGTTAGTAGTCATGTTTGATAGCACCATCGGTACGCCACCATCTTAGATGCAGTGATTTCTCGTGTCATGTTTGCTTTCTTGTGTTTACTTTCCTGTCTATCTTGCATGTTCATTTACTGTACTTTTGGCTCGTATTCTTTTGTATCTTGTTACGTCCCTCTGAGGACCTGGTTTTGTTCTCCAGATTTAGCAGACGAGGAGCACCCGCAACTTTACGGACCGACACCAGACGAGGGTACGATTGCAGTTGATGGCCCTGCTTATACTTAGTTATTTTCTAGCATGTTTTAGTTATATTTTCTTGTCTCTGTTTTTCCATTTATCGGTAGTGGATTTGTCTCCACCCGACTCAGTATTATTTTTTGCTGGATATTCGACAGTAACTTGACTTTCAGCAGTTATTCCAGTTTGCTATTTAGTTCTTATACTGTTCTGTTGGATGAGATCTAGATACTTGACTTTTATCATTGGACCTACTCATTGTTATATTACAGCTTAAGCATGTCCCGATGGATCCATTAAATTGGGATTGTCCATCGGTGTGTGCTGCTGGCCATTGTCGTGCATCCAGTCCCTCGGTATTTTGGGACTGGGGCGTGACATTTGGCACATATACTGGAGTCGTGATACTACTGGAGGTGCTTTGGCACATATACTGGAGTCGTGATACTACTTGCTTTGGCACATGTTAGAGTTATTTTATTTTGTTATTTATCATATGAGGGTATAATAGTAATTATGGGTGTATTGCATATCAATATAAATAGACATGAGATGCAACCTAGGGTTTAAGGCCCTTGTAATCTCCTTTCTCATATTCTCTTTTCTCCTACTTTTCCTTCTCCTCTCCATCTCTAAACTTCACTTGGTATCAGAGCAATTTTTGGCTATTTTTCGTCTACTTTTCATGATTTGCCGTTCGTTGTTTGTTGTTCATGGTCGTTCGTGGTTCGTTTATGAGATCTAAGGTTTCTAAAAATCTTCGTTGGTTATTCGTCGTCGGTTGAGGTTCGTTGTGAGATCTAGGGTTTCAAAGATCTCGTCTTTCTGTTGCATCTGCAAGTATGGTGGGGACCGAATCTTCCAGCGAGATTAATAGTGGTGATGGTAGCGGAGGTGGTTCTCCTTTTACTGTTATTCATAATGATGAATTGGGAAATTCGATTACAGCGATAAAACTCAATGGTGCGAACTACCTTGCCTGGTCCAAGTCTATCAAAGTGGTGTTAAGGGCGAAGAAGAAGTTGAAGTTTTTGATGGAACCACATATCGCTGAGTATGAAGATTTGATGAGTGCAGATGCATACGTTATGTCGTGGTTGTAGCATAGTATGGAACCACATATCGCTGCTAATGTTCAGTGGTGTGAATCAAGCAAACAGATTTAGGCATCTCTGGAAGAATCATATTCACAGAAGCAAAATGTTGCCCGTATCTATGAGTTGTACGAGTTATTGTTCAATACAAAGCAAAATAGAAAGCCAGCGAATGAATATCTGGCTTCAAAGAAGGCTTTGTGGGAGGAACTGCTTCAATATCATCATGTTACTACTGATTTGAAGAAAGCTCACAGACAGAAGGAAGAGTTTCATGTTTCACTTATCCTAGCCGACTTAGATCCTGTGCTCGAACCTTATAAAGCTCAAATCCTTACTGGAGAGCAGTTACCTACGGTGACAGATATTTTCTCTCGTCTCAATCGTTCCTTTCTGGGACAGAGTTCTGTGGTGCCGAGTACTGACTCTTCTGCCCTAGTTTCTAGTGTTGTTGGTCGTGGTGGTGGACATGGCGGTAGAGATGGTGGTCGTAGTTTTGGTCGAGGAGGAGGCCGTGGTGGTAGAGACAATGGTCGTGGTGGTGGCCGCGATGGTGGTGGTGGCCGTGGTCAACCACGGAAGTGTAACTATTGTGGAATGCTCGGTCATGTAGAAGACTATTGTTGGGACAAGTGGGGCAAACCAGAATATGCACATCAAGTGCATGCTGAAAATATGCAGTCCCAGGTCACCACTTCTGCTCCCAGAGATGATACTTCGGGTTTCAATCAGACTTCAACGTCCGATACCTCATCTCTATTTCAACAGATCCTCCAGAAGTTGAACGCGCTTGCTAGTACCACCTCCCAACCTACTGCAACCATGGCACATATAGGTAATCCTGCTTTTGTGGCAACCCAGTCACCATCCACCTCTTGGGTCATCGACTCAGGAGCAAGCTCTCACATGTCTGGTATAACATCTATCTTTCATAATCGTAGTTCCATGAAACATAATATTATCTTGGCTGATGGGTCTACTCGTCCTGTGCTTGGGAAAGGTGTCATTCACCCTACTCAATCACTATCATTATTTGATTCATTATATGTGCCTAATTTTCCATTTAATTTGTTATCTGTGAGCCAGTTAACCAAATCTCTTCAATGTTCTGTGACAGTTTCTCCCAATTCGTGTGTTTTTTAGGACCTCAGGACGAAGAAGATGATTGGTTCGGGGCATGAAAAAGATGGACTGTACTACTTGGATCTACCTGGAAAAGCCTTCACTTCTGTTTCTACTTCTCCATTACAGTGGCATTATCGTTTGGGACATCCGTCTTTGGCTAAGTTGCGTCAAGTTGTTCCTAGTGCAATCCCATAGTGGGAGGCAAAGGCCTTATTTATACAACCCAATGAATGTATAATATTAATCTCTAACAATACAAGGTGGGACTCCAACCCTTTAGTAAACCACCTTATAACACTTTCCCTTTAGATGACCACTATCTCTAAGCCTCTTGCCTCATTAAAACTTTGCCAGAAAAATCCATTAGGACAAAATATGTGCGAAAAAAAAAGTTTAATCTTTAGGATAACTTAGATAGGTGTTGGGCACGCTTAATGTTGCCTAATTAAAACCTTGTCAGAAAAAATCTAATAGGAAAAAATACATGACTAAAAAAAAAGAGTATAATGTGCTATAGTCTATACAAAATGTATCTCCCCCTGAAAACAATCATTCCCCCGGATGAAGTTGATCCTAAACAGTCAGCTGATGAAGACGCCGCATTCCAATTCCATAAACTAGTTTATAAAAAGTTGACATTGGCAATGATTTGGTGAACAAGTCTGTAAGATTATCACTTGAGCGAACTTGTTGGACGTCAATATCAAAATTCTTCTGAAGCTCATGAGTATACAAAAAATCGGTGAGATGTGCTTGGTCATGTGTCCTTTAATGAATCTACCTTGAATTTGTGCAATACATGATGCATTATCCTCGTAAATAATAGTTAGAGTATCTGTGGTAGGGAAAAGGTGACATGAGCTACGAATGTGTTGAATCAACGATCTCAGCCAAATATATTCTCTATTTGCTTCATGGAGAGCCAATATTTCTGAGTGATTTGAGGAGATAGCAACCATTGTTTGTTTTGTTGAACGCCAAGAAATAGCTATATTACTATTAAGAAATACATATCCAATTTATGAACGATATTTATGGGGATCAGATAAATAACCTGAATCTGCAAAGCCAACTAGATTAACGATGTCAGATAAACCACAAGTATAAAATAATCCCATATCGGTAGTTCCACGAAGATATCTCATCACATATTTACTGCCATTTCAATGTCTGTGAGTTAGCGTCGAGCTATATCTAGCCAACAGATTGACAGAGAATGATATGTCTAGCCTTGTACTTTGTGATAGATACATTAATGCCCCAATCGCACGATACTTCGGGTCCTAGCATCATTTCATTGTCGTCCTTAGGACGATATGGATCTTTATTGATATCTAAAGATCGAACAACCATTGGAGTGCTAAAGGGATGAGATTTATCTATATTGAATTGTTTCAATATATTTTTTGTGTATTTGGATTGATGCACTAAAATTCCATTAGTGCAATGCTCAATTTGTAATTCGAGACAATATTTCGTGTCTCCGAGATCTTTTATCTCGAACTCCTTTTTCAGATAGTTTACAGTCTCATTGATTTCATGTCTTGTCCCAATCAAGTTTATGTCATTGACATATACTGCAACTATAGCGAAACCCTCCTTAGATTTCTTTATGATGACATATGGGCATATAGGATTATTCTCATGTCCTCCATTTTTATATATTCACTAAGACGGTTGTACCACATCCTTTTAAAATATTTCAAACCGTACAATGAACGTCTTAGTTTTATGGAATGCATGTTCTTAGCCTTTGAGCTGGGTAGGTTAAATCCATCTTGGATTTTTATATAGATATCGCTATCTAAATCACCATATAGGTAGGCTGTTACAATATCCATAAGTCTATGTCCAAATTTTCTCAACTGTCAGACTTATCAAATAACGGAACATTGTTGCATCCATTATGGGAGAAAACGTCTCTTCGTAATTAATTCCGGGTCTTTGAGAAAATCCTTGTGCCACTAATTGTGCCTTAAATCGAACAATTTTATTCTTTTTATTTTGTTTTCTTACAAACATCCACTTGTAACCTACCAGCATGACGTCTTTTGGTGTTTGTACTATAGGTCCGAACACTCCACATTTATTAAGGGAACCAAATTCTGCTTGAATAGCATCCTTCTATTTTGGTAAATCTTTTTTTTGTCGACATTCATCGATACTACGTGGTTCAGTGTTATCAACGCCCTTATATATTTTAGTAGCTAATAAGAATGAGAATATCTCGTCTATTGTTATATCTTTGTGATCCTATACCTCTCTTGTATATGTATAAAATATAGAGGTCTCTTTGCTTTCAGGTACCTGAGCCTCCTCTTGGGCTTGTGTCTTTTCTAAGACAATAACCTATTTTGGGTTTTCAGAGAGTATGGATCTGTCATTCATAACCTCTTCTTGAGTGTTATGTGTAACCTCTTTAAGAGCGTTACTTGGACATTTTCTCTTTCTAGGGACTAAGTCCTTCGGACCTATAGGTCTACCACGCTTTTGGCGTACAGTAGATTCATTAGCCACTCTGCTATTTTTCTCTACGGTGATATCAATTCGAGAAGGCGCATTTATAGCGGACACATGTGATTTAATCACTTTAGCTACATCAGTAAATATATATGGCATTTGATTTATAATCTCTTATAAATGCAATATCCTTCGTACCTCAGTTTCACAATGATTAGTACGAGGATCTAGATAAGACATAGTGGAATTATCCTACGATAATTTATGTCGTTTATTTGTGGCAGCGAAAGGTTCTGTAAGAATATTCTTTTCTTTCTTATCTTCCCCTAACGGTGGGAATTTAGTCTCATCAAAATGGCAGTCTGTGAATCTAGTAGTAAAAATATCACTAGTTAAAGATTCCAAATATCTAATAATTAAGGGCGAATCAAAACTAATATAAATTACTAAACGGTGCTGAGGTCCCATTTTAGAGCGCTAAAGAGGAGAAATAGAAACATAAACAACACAACCAAATTTACACAAATGAGAGATATGCAGTTGGCCTAACAATGATCACTTTAGCAACATGTAATATGACATATCCCCAAGCTGAAACGGATAAATTTGATTGCATGAGTAAAGGCCTTGATATGTGATGAAAAAGCTTAATCAAGGACTCTGCTAAACCATTTTGGGTATGAACATGAGGGACAGAATGTTCAACTTTTATTCCTACAGAAGCACAATAATCATCAAAAGTACGGGAAGTGATGTAGTGCCTCAAATCCCGATCCGACCGGGACGAGCACTATGTAATTGGGCTTGTGGCTAGTTCGTCTGAGTCGTAACTTAGATCTCGGCATCTTCTTGCCACGGACAAAATGCGATGATCCTTTCCAACTCATGGAAAGGCCTCTATTGAAACGAGTCCAATAGTTTTCGTGTTTTGGTTGCTTGGTTTTCTTGATTGCCGTTTTGAGATTTTGGATTTGTTGTTGCTTTTGATTTACTTGGTTTTCGCTGCTGGTTTTATCGTTTGGAACTTGAGGTTTTGGGGAGTTCGGCAAGGAAGGATAGGCAAGATTTCTAACTCGGTGCTTGTGCTGTTTCAGGTCCGCGTAACTGACGTTTGATCGTCGCTAGCGGGATTCCTAGTTTCAGCCTCTTTCTCTTAACCAGTGAGTGGTTTGGTCCCTTTTTTCCTACTTCTTTATGCCAACATCTCTAAGTTTCAATCATTCACTCGATGATGCCCGGTTGGACGCCTAGGAAATCCTTAGCCACAGGCATGCCAGCCACTAAGAAAGGAACATGGGATTTGTAGACTAATTTTATCATATGCTTGCACACCTTATAATTTGAGCTTGTTTATAAGGAAAAGTTTGTTGTTGGTGGCGGCCTGGTGCCTCGGATAGAGTTGGACTTATGGGATAACTGAATCGGAACACCGCTTGAGAAAATATAAACTGTTGCATGAGATATATATATGTTGTTGCTTAACTTCTTCTGTTTAATTCGATGCATTGTATGTAATATGAATTATTTCATACATTTGCATGGTCTGGGACAACTTGTGCACAGGGTTTGGCATTTCCTCGAAACGGCTTTCCGGGGCACTGGAACCGTATCGATCCGGAGGGAAATATTTGATTCGTGCTCGTCACGATGCATAGCGGGACCTCCAGCAGGGCTTGCTACCCGGGCTGATAGGGCGCGCCGCTAAGCTTGAAATATGTCCCTAAGGTGTCGATCACACCAATGACCGCATAGAATATAACGCATGCTAACTTATTGTCTTGTGCAGATGGTAAGTATACTTATGTTTCGTTTCAGGGAAGGCGTGCATCGATTGAGTAAGCAATCGGTGTATTGGTTGGATTCAATGTTATATTCATTCCTATCAAAACATGCAACTGATATGAATTGATTTCACTTGCTTCCTTATAGAAGCTATCTTAATGCATGCTCGCCCCTAACAAGCTAGTGTCGATTTAGTCGAGTGGGTTCATCCCGCTCACCAGTACAAGTTGAGTACTGACCCACGTTGTGGGCAACTATTTCAGGCACTCAGACGGTGCAACGCTAGAGCATAGCGAGAAGGCGTTAGGACCACCTCTATTTTGAAGTATAGCTGGAGTCAGTTTATTTTGGAGGCATGGACTTCAATCTATACAAGGGCGTAATGTGCAAACGACGTGGACTATCTGACGGAGTGCGCCCTGCATTTTGAGTTATCTTTTGTAATACAATTCAATAGCCGAGAAGGCGCATCAATGTAAACTCTATGTAAATTACTCTGAATATTCAATAAAAAAGCATATTTCTTCCGCATTTGTGTTTAAATCTCTGTGAATGTGTTTTATAATTTGTGTTTCAAAATGGGTTCCTAAAACTGCAAGTTCTTGCCTTGTGCGAGCGCAATCCCAGGCTCGTACGACATCACGCCCCTAACGAGGACGAATCGGTTCCGTAAAGGATCCGGCGAGGACGAAAGCCCCTTTCGGGATCGGGGCGTGACAAGTGACTCAGCTGTATTATCAAGTCGAATCATTCTAACATGTTGGTCAGGAAAATGAGTCTTAAGCTTAATCAACTGAGAAAGTAGCTTCGAGAAGGCAAAATTTCTATATGGGAGTAAGAAAATATTTGACCATCAACTAGAAGCATCTATTAGAACCATAAAATACCCGAAAGGTCCGGTAGCAGGATCAATTGGTCCGCAAATATCACCTTATATTCTCTGAAGGAATGGTATTGATTCATAAGATATTATGAGAAGTGAAGGTCTTGTAATGAGTTTACCCTTTGAACAAGCTACACACAAATATTCAGTAGGAAAGGAAAGACTTTGGTATGATAAATTATGTCATTGGTATTGTTGATGATATTTTTCAACATAGTCAATCCTAGATAACCCAATCTGTTATGCCAAAGGATTATATTTGTTGGATTCTTTAGCATTTTGCTAGTGATGGGGTGAGATTCTACTACCTTCATAGTAGTTTGATATAGCCCCGAGGAGATTAACTTAAACTTTTCTAATGTGAGATTATTGCTTCCAATATTAGCGGTGATACAAAGATATTGTTTGCTGTCACGACCCGCACCCGGATATTCGGGCACGAGTGCGTGGGCACGTCCAGCCTACGCCGCAGTGTCGGCGGTAGTACGCTGTCTAGGGCATATCCACAAGTAATTTAAATCTATCTCATCCACAGTAAAGTAAATAGACAAGGAAAATGACAGGGAAATAGAAATGATAAGATTTCATAAGACAAAATGTGATATACAAATCCATGGTTTAATACAGAATCCAGAAGATAAATCGGGGACAAACCCGATTACTGTGCTGAAAGAAAATACTAGCTAACTGGCTGCTACTCCTCAAATGTAGTCTCCTGAATAGGAACAGGCTCCCCAGATGTATCACCTGCTACCTCATAGGGGCCATGATAGGTGGGGGCAAGGTTCTCATCATCGCCTAAAACAACGGATCCAGTCAGGAAAGGAGCAAAGTACACAATGCACAACAAGATTTAAACTAAATATTTGTGACAGGTAGAAAAGAACTGACTAAGCATCACGATCAGAATGTGCATAATAATTAGTAAAGATTAACTGAGAATTAATGCTATAAATCAGGACTATAAGTAAAACATGATTAATTGCTATAAACTAGGAACAAGAGTAAAACAGGAATAAAATGTGATAGGAAAATATAACTGTAACAAGACAACAAGAACTGCAACACGACAAGAACTATGTGCGTGAACTTGTGTTATTTTAGAATACATAGTTGGCATGTAGGGGTTTATAAGGCTAATCCGGCCGTCATAGACGACTATTAAACATGAAACATCGAGATCCGGCTGAGGGTACAGTCGCGCACCAACAGCTATTAAACACGGTAGGGAAAAGGGTAAACTACATGCCTTCTAGTATTCTTCCACCCGACACGAAAGCAAGACATGAAAAACAGTATTCAAGACATAAAATCCAGTGTTCTAATACTACATGTAATCATCAATGGTACTGGTAGAGTAAGGAAATTAATTATCACAATATAAAGATTAAACTTGAAGTGCAGGTACTTGCATGTTGTTTGGATCCAAATATAGTTTGTATCTCGGGAAAATTTCCAGAAATGAGTCCAGATGCTAAAATAAATATTACCATCATGCTCAGAAGATGTCAAATAGCTAGAAACGTCTGTCCTTGGGTCCAATTTGGAGACAAGGGCAAAAACGACAGTTTCGGGCCAAAACGGGGTCCGCCGGTGGGCCCGCTTTGCACCGAAAAACGTGTCCGGGTCAACGGTCTCCAAATTTACCAAACTTAGTGTTAGCAGGTCAGGAACGGTGATACGAACCCAACGGAACTTCCAGATTTGGATTCCGATGAGCCGATCACAAAATCGCCCGTCGAGCGGGGCCTGTGGGGCCCACGACATGCGATTTCGTCAACGTTCTCAGAATTGAGCCAAACTTGACCCACAGGACCAGCGTATTGCTACGAGTCCGATGGCACAAGTTTCGTCTCGATCCGACAAGTGTACAAGAAGTTAGGGCAAATTGCAGAAAAATCGGATATGGGGCGATGTCCGCGGATACACGTTGATTCCGGTGTGCACGCACACCCGAACCAGCTTCCGCGAATTCTCATACGTCCGTATCGACGGCGCGCACGTATCTGTGAAGACCGCACGCGACCAAGTCGTCCCGTTTGGCGGGGCGTACTCAGTTCCGGGGTGAAACAGGGTCTGGTTTTTCCTTTTTTGGATCGCGGTGGGCGATCACCACAGGACGCGATGCCCCGAGCGGTTTGTCCGGACACCAAGAGGGTCATACAGGCTTCGCAACGCAATTTACGGAATTGAAAACGGAGATACAGGGTGCAAGATACGAGTACCTGAACGAGGCTCGAAAAACCAGAAAATTTTCGTGTCCGTGTTGTGTCCGACACGACACAGGACACACTGTTCTGTGTCCACTGTCGTGTCCGGCTGATTTAGGGTTAGGGTTAGGGCTTGGACACGGCCGGAGCTCCGCCGGGCTGTGCTGGACGAGGGTGGATGGCTCGGGGACGGCCGGCTCGAGGCGGGGCGAACTCGGCGGAGGCGGCGGCGTCTCAGGCTGACGGCGGCGGCGCCGGAGCGAGCTCGGGCAGCTGCTGCTGCGGTTGGCTCATGGCCGAGCGGGAAGGGGACGAGGGAGGAGGCGACCGGCGGCGAGGCGACTCCCGGCGAGGTCGGGGAGGAGACGGCTGCGGTGAGCGGCGGAGGGGAGCCACGGTGGTCGACGGGGAAAGAAGGGGAGGGTTTATAAGGGGAGAGGGCGGAGCAGTTAGGCGGAGGAGGCAGAGGAGGAACCGGGGGTCGTGGGGTGAGGCGCGGCGGAGCGAGGCGTGGCCGGAGGCGCAGGCGCAGGCGGCGAAAACGGCGCCGGACGCGGGGAGGGAGACGACCGGGTCTGGGGGTTTGGGTTCGGGTCCGGGCGGGTCGGATTCGGTCGGGCGGACCCGACCCGACCCGTTAGGGTTAATGGGCCGGAGGGGACTGGGCCGGGTGTCTGTGGGCTGGGCCGGGCTGAGATAAAATAATAATAATAATAATAATAAATTAATTAATTAATTAATAATAAATAAATAATTAGTTTTAGGTGATTTAAAAATAGGTCCGGGGCCCGATAAATTCTAGAAAAATTATCCTAAGTCCAGTTTTTCATTTTACACCCAAAAATATTATTTTTATAATATTTTAATGTTATTTATTATCAATTAAAAATCATGTAATAATTCAAATCCTGATTTTAATTACAGAAAATTCTCAGAAAATTCCAGAAAATTGTGAAAAATACCAAATTTAAAATTCTGAAAATTCAGGGGGTTTACAATTGCTATCATCATTCATGGTTTCAACATGAAACTCGTTCATTCGAATATCTCTAAAGCTGACTAGATTTATATTATATCTACTAGAGAATAATATATTTTGAATGACTAAGTGTGTTCCATTTGGCAACACAACATCGGCCTTACCATAATCTTCTATAATCTGTACGGGTCCAGCAATGGTGGTCTCGGTTTCATTTTTGATAGGTTTTGATAGGCC
This sequence comes from Iris macrosiphon, assembly GCA_036927795.1. Lineage (NCBI taxonomy): Eukaryota > Viridiplantae > Streptophyta > Magnoliopsida > Asparagales > Iridaceae > Iris > Iris macrosiphon. Next base: position 170,866,498 of record JAYESA010000014.1, on the reverse strand, counting down.
AGGTTTTTATAGGTCTGGGTGACATCTAGGCTTCGCCGCTTGAGAAAAATCACCGGACTCTCCGTTTAGGTTTAGAAAGAAACTCCTGCAGCGAGCCCCGAGTTAGTTGTTTGCGAGGCATATGATGTGAAAAACTTTCTAGTTTTTAATATAATGTGAGTTGTTGCACTATCTATTAAGCATATGCCATCATCATTGTCCATACCTTTCAAAAACAAAAAACTAATAATATATTAATATGCTACTAAATGGTTAAACTTGGCATATTGCCAATTATTATAACTTGATCTAAATCTAAATGAAACCGCTTCAAAGAAAGTAAACTACCTAGAATATTGATCATATAATGACCAATTTATTCAAAGTAGAAAGTAAATAAACTTAGATAAGCGTACAATAACTATTCATTGACTTCGCCTATTATGGCGTTGAACTGGTCTTCCAAAATTGTATTTCCATCATTATCTTAGAAGAAATCATTAAAATTCATGTGTGTTGTATCCTCTATGAGATTAGTCTCTATACCCTTTGAGGCTTCATACTCGTCCACTTTCTTTTGTGAGGTGCGACAGTTTCGTATCCAATGACCAGCTCTTCCACAACGTTTGCAAATATCAGTTGGAGTAGCTGGATTGAGAATTTGGGCATTATTTCTTCGAGGATTAAATCCCTTATTTTTTAACTGTGTATCATTCTTTGGACCCAAATTGTAGCCATTTCGTTGGCTTCTACGACGTCCATGCCCTCTACCTCTGTAATTTCCTCGACCCCTAGTATTATTCATATTTTTCCGAGCACTAGTCGTATTCACTTCAGCTGAAATTGGTGTAGACCTAATTAGTCTACTAGTGTAATTTTTGATTAATAACTCATTATTTTTCTCGGCCACGAGTAAGACAGCAATGTGTTCAGAATACTTCTTAAAATTTCTCTCTCTATACGTTTGTTGTATGGTCATATTAGTCGCATAAAATTTGGTAAATATTTTCTCTAGCATGGAATGCTCTGTCACTTCTTTACCATATAACTTCAATTATGAAGTAATCTTGAACATAACTGAATTATAGGCTGCAACTGTCTTATAATATTGGAAACGTAGATTGAGCCATTCATGGAGTGCACCTGGTAGTATGACCACTTTCTTCTGATCATATCTCTCAGCTATAGAATTCTATAGCACCAAAGGGTCCTTAACTGTTAAATACTCAGCCTTGAGATCATCATAAATATGATGTTTAGGAAAATTAAAGCCTTCGCTTTATCTTGTGCAGATATTGGCTTATCATCCACAATTGCATCACATAAGCTTTTTGCTTGAAGGTGCAATTCAGCATCCAATCTCCAGTTAAGAAAGTTATAGCCTTCTAAATTCAGAGGCTTGAAATCATGCTTTGTGAGGCTCGAAATATTGCTGTATAAGATCAATAATAACAAGTTAACATAAGAACTTGGTAAATCACCAAATAATTCATGTTCATGGTATATGTTTCAAACAATGATGTTTCAGAAGTATATTTATACCAAATAAATCTTGTTCATGGTATGCTTCGAACAATGATGTTCCAGAAGTCGTAGATAAATACCAAACACTAGATGTTCATGGTATGCTTCGAACAATGATTATGTTCAAGAAGTCTTTCAAAAATATCACTAGTATGCTTCGAACAATGATGTTCCAGAAGTCATATATATAGACCAAACAATTCATGTTCATGGTCATCAGATCTCTGATAGTTTTGATCTGAATGTATTGACATATATAAAAAAAATAAAGAAATAAAGAATAACTCCAGCGTTCTCTCCAAGAGATCTATATGCGATTAACATCGGAGTGCTATCAGAGTTAACTAAAAGAAGTGAGATGAATGTATAAAAAATATTCTTTTTACTCTAGTGGTATGCCAAGAGATGTATAAACATCAACATCAGGCTGCGCCTAGGGTGTGCATATGCAGAAAAAAAATAAAAATAACCATACCTATTACCGAAGTGGAGAATTCGCAAATGGCGGCTTCACTGAGATACTCTTGCTTATTTTCTCCCGTTAGAGCTTCGTGCTGATAATGCGTTAGAATAAACGTAGAAGAAGGAAGAAGAAAATATGAGAGAATGCCTCTTATTAATGTAATCCCATAGTGGGAGGCAAATACCTTATTTATACAACCCAATGAAGGTGTAACACTAATCTCTAACCAATGTAGGACTAAAATACAAGGTAAAAATCTAACTCTTTAGTAACCCACGTTATAACACTTATCTATTTATTTGTAAGTAAGTATATATTTCTAGTAAATTAATGTTGTACCAAATAATATATTTATGCTTTTGTTATTTGAATTATGTATAAGTACAGATAATAGGGAAAGTTAGACTTTAGCGTGATTTTTTTTTCCAAAAAAAAAAATCATCTATGTTTTGTAATTAAATAATTATTAAATTTAACATGAGTAATTAGGTAATTTACATAGAGAGAACAAAAAATTAAGGGAGTTGTTGTTTGCTCTTTCTAATATAAAATTTAAGAGCTTGATGTTTCTTCTTCTTAAAAAAAAGACTATTATTTGCTCTTTCCAAATAATATATAATACGTACAACATGCATACATATATATACTAATAATACGTAAAAGAGAATGAAGTAAACATCGTTAGGCTTATAAAAATTAGTATATATGCACGTATTTTATAGATTATTATTAGAAAGACTAAAAATAGTTGCTATAATTATTCTAATATTTATTAAAACAATTCAGGAAGACTAAAAGACATGTACCTTAATTATTTTTAATTTATTATTATATTAGTAATTTCATATTATTATATGCACTATTAGAGGACAACTTATGTAATTACCTTATTGTCCCTATTTTCTTTGATGAATATTTTTAATTTGTACACATATGTATATTTAGAAAGAATTTTTTTATGGTAAAATTGAACTTTTCTCATTATATAGTAGTATTGGTTACTCGTTCACATCATTAAGGCTTGAGGTTAGCGATTGAAACTTGGGTTTTTTTTTCATAAATTTGAACATTTTATTTATTTATTTATTTATGAATTCAGACATTATTCGTGGATACATTCGGACAAAACCTCGAAGCATTGTTTTCGATGTCATTAGCTCTCTTATTGGCGTTGTTTTTGTCCCTCCAAGAATATAGCTTCATTTTTCGGACTCAAATCGCCTTTGGGACCCACTCATCTATATGGCCCATCATAAAATGGTTGCATTAGGTTTTGGCTCGGGAATTTGACATCATTTTAAGATTTCGAAAAATAACATTCGAGGCTCTTATATCACTCCAACATTCGCATTCCGATAATACTTTTATTCTAAAATTATTCTTATGCAACTAATTAAATTTATTAAACTATAATCGACTTGATGTATTTTATAATTTATTTCATCTCTTAATCATTATTTATCCAAACAATATTTTGTCCTATCTGTTATTTGTGGATAACATATTTATAGTATCAAGTCAATTCTGAAAAATGTATCATTATGATAATGGAAATGCTAATTCAGTTTAACTTGGTGCTAACTTGTGTAGAAATTCATAATTAAGTTTAACTCGGTCATGAACCTAAGACTTGGCTTAATTCGATCTCGGTGCTAGCTCAACTGATTTGGTAGTAACTCGACTAGCATGTTTTTCTTTACCAAAACAATAAATTATTTCTTTATTATGTTGTGAATACAATTTTATATATTTTTTAGAGTTTTTCATTGTTTTTTTTCTAAATGTTTATGCAACAAAAAAAATGTTACAATATAAACGTGTTGGCCGGCAGCCCGACACGAATATGACACAAAGTAGAACATATTTGAAGGGTTGTGCTGGATGTAATTAAGAATTTAAATTTTTGTGACACATGACATTTTAGGGGTGTTAACGAATTTAGCTATTCGCGAGCTGGGTTGAGTTTGGCTTATGAATCTAGTTTTATGAGCTTACACTTGTTAGACAGGACCGCTAATTGTTATTCATGTATTTATATTAAATAAAATTACACTATAAACAAATTTCAATTTGATATGAATGGTTGATACACACTTTTTATTTGATATTAAGCATATCAAGTTAAAGCTACGACTGTCCAGATTGAACATGTGGCAAACCAAAATTCCAAATCTAATCCGGCCCATAAATCGGGCAAAGTAAGACTAGGCTAGACTAGGCTAGGTCGAACCGACTAACGGTAAATAAAAAAAATTTCCCATGAGCCTTAGGCCTTCGTATTGTGTTGGATAAATTTATAGAACAAAAATAATAGAAAGTTAGGCCCATGGGCATTATTATTATTATTATTATTATTATTATTATTATTATTATTATTATTATTTAAATGTAAAAAATAACGGAAATATTAGAGAAGAAGAAGAAAATTTATTGGGTGTTAATGAAAAAAATTGCAATTGTGCCTTGGGTTGGGTAAATTTATAGAAGAGAAAACTAGCCCCTTGGACATTATGATTATTCAAAAAAAAAATTATAAAAAATATAGAAGAAGATTTTTTTTTTTAAATAGTAGAGAATAAATAGAAAAAAAAAATTATTTAGTTAATTATTTATAATTTTTTTATCTCTTTTTGTAAAATAAATAATAACAATGAAAATAATAATAATAGTATGCGAAATGTGTAAACCCTCTCGATTTATTCTGTAGATAGTCAGGTTTGGTTTGGAAATTTTTTGGATTTAGCAACAGATGTTGAGTTTAGAGTGGAGTTAAGTTGTCTGGTATTTTAATTCATTTAATTAAAACCCTTGGCGCGCCCTACCGTTGCTATATTATTCGGAGCCCTATATCAGTCCATAAATTCCATCGGGCTATTGTACTTCTGACTTGACTCGCCAATTTAGGCACGGGACTTTTTTGTCTCTCAAAATCAAATTCGTTGTGTCCTAAATTAATTGCACAACTTTCCGTACCCTAAAATCCATATTTAATTTCGTGTCGGACACCTGTGTCGTTACCCTCAATTTTGAGATACCAACTTAACCCGTTGAGCCGGACCAACTAAAGGGTCCAAAACTGACTCCAAGCCCCCACCATTTTTGACCTTTGCGTCATTTCCGGATTTTGACCCAAAGTGTCCCCATTTAATTTAAAAGCGCGGGACACTTTAATTCTATTTAAATCGGGGATACCAATTTTTGCCTAATCCTGTTTTAATCCTTAATTAATTTCGATGGCCATAAAATTAAACCCGTGCCAAACCCCCAACACTCCCTCGCCATGCAAACCATCACCCGCAATTTTCTCCACAATTTTGACGTCATTTTATGTGTTCGTGCAATTTCCCGAATTTAAGGGGCTAAGTTGCAATTTATAAATGTTAGGTGCCCTCACCCCATTGGCCAAGACCAAATGAAGAGGTTAATTATTTTGGACCGAATGCAACATCTCCCCCCTCCATTTCTCATGAAGAAATGATCATACTCATGTGAAATCATAGCCCTCTATTTTGAATAGGAAAATCTCCACCCTCCATCCAATGCACCCCTCCCTATAAAACCATCACCATCACCCTCACCACTCCCCAAGCAGGCCCTAATCCCTAGGCATTGAAAACCCTCCCTCTCTCTCTCTCTCCTCCCTCCTCCATTTTTATTCCCCATATAAACTCCTCCTTCTTCAATTCTTTTTTTTCCTTCTTCCTTTATTCTTCATCTTCCTCCTTCTTCCTGGAGAATACTCTTCGGCCGGCGACTGAACTCTCTCCGGCGGCCTGTTGACCCGCTCCGACCGAGCTGTTGTCGAGCACTCTCTCCGGTGGCCTGCTGACCGCCCGGCCTGTGTGCCCGACGCCGGCGCCGACGCTCCGACCTGCAGCTCCCCGCCCGACTGTACAGTTCCCCACCGGCTGTGCAGTAGACATCTCCCCGCCGGCTGTACAGTTCCCCGCGCGGCTCCGGACACCAACCCCCCCCACGGTGGCTCCGGCTACAGCCACCCCGACGGTCTGTGCAGCCCTCCGACCGCCGACTGAACCGACTCCGGCTCAGCACTTCCCCCACCTCGTACCGGATCCACGGCCGATTGCTGCAGTTCCCTGCAGCTGCTGTACAACCTTCCCCGGCCGGTTGACTTGCTCCGGCAGCGCGACGCACCGCCCTCAGCTCCGTTGTGCGGCCTCCAGTCTGGCGCAGGCCAGTCGAGCACCCCGCAGCAGTCCAGCCAGCGTCGCACCGCCCTCGACTCTGGTTCAGACCACCCTCCCCTGTTGTTCTCCCTCCGGCCGACTCCCACTTCCGACCACCTCCACTCTTCCAACCATCATCACACCCACCACCACTTGGCACCAACCCGCGGCCACCTTCTCCGGTGTTGTGTTTTAGCTAGAATTTGTATTAAATTAGTGTTGTGTTAATTTAGGGTTGTGTAGTTATTAATGGGTGATTAGGGATTAAGAAGCTAGACTTGGAGAAAAGGGTTTATTAATGCATGGAAAATCTTAGGGTTATTTCATTTGAGTACATACACTTTGATGGAGCAGGTTTAAACATTATGATGTTATTTGTAACTTAGTTAATTTAGGGAGTCCTGTATGCTATTAGGAATATAGAGTTTAAATGTTATAAGAGATTTTTAAGAGTTACTTATTCATTTTATGCAACTGATTATTGTTGATGAGTAGGGCTAAATAGTTGTGAAATAATGTTGTGATATTAAAACGGTGATGGACATTAAGGAACAGGAGATTGATTGTGCAATATTGTGCAATATCGAACTATTAGACATTCTTTGAGAATTGGTAAATAATGTGGAACTTAATTAAGTAGTAGTTATTGTTAGATGGATCAAGGAGTAGTTTTAAGATGAGTGATAGTTGATGGTATATGATTGAAGATTGTTCTGATGGTATTAAACGGGTGATTTATCGTATTTGAAATTAACCCTTAGTCAACTGGGATCAACCCCCCTAGCGTCTTGTCCCTGTGAGACATAGCTGAGACTGAGTTTAGGAGTAGATACGTGTCGCATCCCTGTCTGTCGTGGAATAGATTATTGATTATTGGTTTGTATCTCATCTCTAGGTACTGCGGGACCTGAGGACCTAGACGTGGTGTTGGGACCCCGTCATCAGCAGCCGCACGCAGGCAAGTGTACCTTGCCACCCTGTATTTCAGTTACAGATATTTATTGTTTCGTCATGTACATTGTGCACGTATTTATGCTGACGTTCGGTACTTCGCGTCCGGTTCACAACCGGGTGAAGACGTACGTCGTAACGACTTAGGAAGATTGTTGGATGATTCATAGCATCTCGATATGCGTACCTGAGTTTATCGACACCCCAGGACACACTCATACACTGTGATCGTGCCAGATTCCTGTATCCTGATACTGACATCATGACCAGAGACCGGGACGACCTTAGGGTCGCGCACGTCTGTTGACTTATTTCCGTGTGTCGAGACTGTAAGATAGAGGTTCAGGTTCAGCGTACCGTCGTTGACCGCTTGGGAAGGAAAAAACAGTTACTAGACGCTTGGGCGCCTCTGCACGCGCTTATATATGTATATGTAGTGATCCTGTATTCTAGAGTAGTGTATCACCCGTGTGTCTCTGTGCTCGGAGCTATGGTACGTCCCGTGTTTCTCTGTGTTCGGAGCTACGGTTTTATTTTGGACAGCTGTCACGACCCGCACCCGAATATTCGGGTACGAGTACGTGGGTACGTCCATCCTACGCTGCAGTGTCGACGGTAGTACGCTGTCTAGATCATATTCCCAGGTAATTTAAAATCTATCTCATCCACAAAAATAAACAGGCAAGGATAATCACAGGAAATAGGAATGCTAAGATTTCATAATATTTAATTTGTGACAACCAAATCCACAGTTAATACAAAACCAGAAGATAAATCGGGGACAAACCCGAGTATTGTGCTGAAAGAAAATACTAGCTAACTGGCTGACTACTCCTCAAAAGTAGTCTCCTGAGTAGGAACCGGCTCCTCAAATGTATCATCTGCTACCTCATATGGGCCATAAAAGGTGGGGGCATAGTCCTCATCATCGCCTAATATGTCAACGGATCCAGTCAGGAAAGGAGCAAAGTACCAAATGCACAACAAAGATTAAACTAAATATTTATGACAAGTAGAAAAGAACTGACAAGATATGCATAATAAGTAGTAAAATTAATTAAGGGTTGAGCACTAAAAATTAGGAATATAAGTAAAATATGATTAATTGCTATAAACCAGGGACATGAGTAAAACAGGAATATATTGAGACAAGAAAATGGAACTGCAACAAGACAAGAAACTATGTGTGTGAAATTGTGTATTTAGAATACATAGTCGGCATGTAGGGGCTTATAAGGCTAATCAGGCCGTCATAGACAGCTATCAGACAGGAATAATCGAGATCCGGCTGATGGTACAGTCGTGTACCAACAGCTATTAGTCACGACAGGGGGAAGGGTAAACTACATGCCTCCTAATATTCTCCCACCCGACACGAAAAGTAAGACATGAACTCCAAATCCCAACACTAAGTGTAATCATACAATGGTACTAGTAGAGCAAGGAACTAATTATCACAATATAAAGATTAAACTTGAAGTGCAGGTACTTGCCTGATGTTTGGATCCCAACTATGGTTCTGTTCTCTGAAAATTTCCAGAAATGTCTCCGGATGCTGAAATAAATATTACCATCATGCTCAGAAGATATCAAATAGCTAGAAACGCCTGTCCTTGAGTTCAATTTGGAGACAAGGGCAAAAACGACAATTTCGGGCCAAAACGGGGTCCACATGTGGGCCCGCTTTGCACCGAAAAATGTGTCAGGGTCAAAGGTCTCCAAATTCATTAAACTTAGTGTCAACAGGTCAGGAACGATGATACGAACCCAACGGAACTTTCAGAATTGGATTTCGATGAGCCGATCACAAAATCGCCCGTCGAGCGGGGCCTGTGGGGCCCACGACATGCGATTTTGTCAACGTTCTCAGAATCGAACCAAACTTGGGTCACAGGACCAGCATATCGCTACGAGTCTGATGGTGCAAGTTTCGTTTCAATCCGACGTGTGTACAGAAAGTTAAGGCATGATTCAGAAAAGGCGGATACGGGGAGGTGTCCGCTGATACGCGTTGATCCCGGTGTGCACGCACACCCGAATCGACTTCTGCAAAATTCCACACGTCCGTATCAACGACGAGCACGTATCTGTGAAGACCGCGCTCGACCAAGTCGTCCCGTTTGACGGGGCCCAGTTCCGGGGTGAATCGGGGCGTGGTTTTTCCTGTCTTTGGATCGCGGTGTGCGATCACCACAGGACGCGACACACCGAGCGGTTTGCCCGGGCATCGAGAGGATCATGCAGGCTACGCGTTGCAATTTACGGAATTGAAAACGGGGCAGCGAGAAGAAAGTTACACGCACCTGAACAGGGTCAGAAAACCGGGGCTTCACCGTGTCCGACACGACATAGAACACTGTGTCATGTGTCCTGACACAGGGAAATTAGGGTTAGGGTTCAGGGCTTGGGGCTGCCGGAGAGCCAGGGCGGCTCGCGGCGGGGGAGGCCGGCCGGGGCTGCGTCGGCGCTGCACGGCGGCGTCGCCGGAGACGGCTGGGCACGGCGCTGGGTCGAGGGGCAGCGGGGTCTGGCTTGGGGCAACTGTGGCGGGTCGGGGAACGGCGGAGCGGCTCCGGGGCTGCGGGAGGCGGAGGGCTGAGGGCTAGGCGGGGCGGCCGGTGGCGTCGAGGGTGGTCGGGGGGGAGGTTCTGGCCGGAGGGGGCGGGTCTCGAGGGTTAAATAGGGGAGGAGGCGGTGGCGTTAGGCGGAGAAGGCGGAGGAGAGAGCGAGGTCGTGGGCGCTGGCCGGACGGAGCGGCGGGCGGCGCGGATCCGGCGGAGGAATCGGTCAGCGGCGGAGAACTCGGGGGCGGCCGGGTCAGGAGAGAGGGGAGGCCGGGTTGCGGGTGCGGGTCGGGTTCGGGTGGACCCGACCCGACCCGATGGCTATACGGGTTGGGCCGAGCCCGTTGGGCCCGGGTTCAGTTGGGCCGGAGTTGGGCCGGGCCGGATAAGGGTTTAAAAAATAAATAAATAATTAAATGAAAAAATAATAATTAATTTAATTAATAAATAAATAAGTAAATAGTTTTTAGGTGATTTAAAATAGGCCCGGGACCCGATAAATTCCAGAAAAATTATCCTAAGTCCAGTTTTTCATTTTACACCCAAAAATATTATTTCCATAATATTTTAATATTATTTCCATAATATTTTAATATTATTTATTATCATATAAAAATTATTTAATAATAAAAACCCTGATTTTAATTACAGGAAAAATCCCAGAAAAATCCAAGTTTAATATTTTTTGAAAAATCAGGAGTTTACAACAGCCCACGCGTGGAACATTGTCTTTAAACTATGTCACACTTGTTTGGTTATGATAGAGTACCCTGTCGTGCACTTGTACTTTCTGTTACTTGGCTTGTTGTATTTTTGTACCTTGTTACGTCCCTCTGAGGACCTGGTTCCCTGCCAGTTTTGCAGCATAGGTGATTACGGAGCATTTGGAGTTGCTGTAGGAGTTGCATGTCTTGCGGGCATGGTACCAGGTACTCACATTATATCTACCGGCATTATGGTTATGTTACATTGTTTATTTCATCTGCTGTTGTAGCCTAGTTTTTATATAGACTCATACTTCTTCTTGAGTCTATTCGGGTTAGTGTGTTATTGGGCGGCCGACTCTAACACATATAGCTCTTTCTTGTATATTGCTGTACATTGTGGATTGAGACAGAGAGGTTTACATTTATGGGATATCTAGATAATGCCCTTTTATATTACAGCTTATACGTATTCGAGTCAGACCAGAGTCTGGTCGAATGCGTAGCTGGCGTGTCACGTATTCCTGGTCCTACGTATTTTGGGACTGGGGCGTGACAAAATGAAAATAGTAGAGAATAAAAGAACGAATCAATAACAGTTTAGAAAATGAATAAATTGTACTAACTAAGAAATTTTTAATATATGTTATTTTTATTATATAGGTGTTTGACAAACATTGTTTATTGATATGACCAGTTTTTGTGTTTCGGTTCTCAACCTGTTTTCAAGTTTTCTTTTGTGGTACTTGCTATTAGGTGTTGATCTTTCTGATTTTGTATAACCATATATCATATCCGTGTCAAAAGATTTATTGCTACTTCGGCACAATTATTATATCTGGTCACACAAAATCAAAAAAATCAACTCATAATATTAAGTACAACAAGGAAGCTTAAAAAAGGTTGAAAGCTGAAGCAAACACAAGTTATATCAACAAGCATGTATCTAGCAAAAATAACATAAATTAGAAAATGACAAGTACATGAGAATTGTTGCAGCTAAATTTTTGAACTAATACATGATAACTGAGACTACCTAAATTCCAAGTACTAATAGCTAAATAAATTAAAATAGACATTTCGTCAAGATACATACTTTGTAGAATTCCATCCTCCATGCCCCCATAGTCTTTGTCTTATTCAAGAATGTAGATACTAGATACAACGATCGAAATGTTTATATAGTGCTCCCCTACAATATTTAGGAATTCATTTTAATTGTTTTCCACAATTCATACATTGAACATAAATTACATCCCCGGGTCCTACTTGACTTGTATCATTCTTATTATAAACTTTGCTAAAGTGTTTCCAATTAAACATTGGATCAACTGTGATGACATGGCTCTCCTTCTCTATTGTCTTGTATCTCATACGGTTGAGCCGGTTGAGGTGCGGACCTTGCGGTTGTTGCGATAGTTGTTGTTCATTATACATGATCTTTTGATCAAGTAGTGAAGAAGTAACTAATTCACCGATTAGAAAATAGCATTGATAAAAAAAAGGCTAAATTTCAACTTGATACCCTCAACTATTCATATTTGGCAACTTGATACCTTAAACTTTAAAATAAACAACTTAATATCCTGATTTTTTTTTTCCAAAATACTCTTCTCCTCTTCAACAGCCCCTCCCCCTCCCCCTCCGTTGTGCGTGCCCCCCCCCCCCTCCCCCCCCCCCCCCCCCCAGTCGCCCCCCCTCCCGCATCCAGCCAGCTCCCGCACCCGCCCGCCTGCCCGCTCGCGCGCTCCCACGTCGCGAGCCCGCTTACGTGCGCCTCCTTCCCGCGCGCTCCATGTCGGCCGGGGAGAGGGGGGGGGGGTGAGGGGGAGGTCATCGCCGGTTGGAGAGGGAGGGAGAAAGGGATAATTTGAGTTTTATTTATTTATTTTTTTGGATATGAAGTTGAAAAGATTTAATAGTAGATGGTATTAAGTTGTTGATAAAAAAAAAGTTTAGGGTATTCAGTTGAACAACTTGGATAGTTGAGGGCATCAAATTAAAATTTAGCCTAAAAAAATTAAAAAATACTGGACAAAAAAAGTTGTTGTAAATTTGCATGACTTAATCCTTGTTTATATAAAATTTTCAGATGTCAAATAACCACAAATATCTTTAAAATACAGCTACGAGATCAAAATATCTTTAAAATTTTATCATATTGCCTTTCAAGCTTCGTCCATGAAAATCTTTATTTTTTTAGGATGAACTAGGTCTTACACTATCTTGGGTCTAGAGAAGCTAATAAATACCTTATAGTTTTGGCTCATCATATATTAGAGGTACATTGGAACACTAAACTTGTAATATTGTTTTTTGTTTGGTGCATCAATTTATGAAGACCAAATCCTTTTTGAGAGCTAGAATCATATACTAATTACACACTTGATTACAATCTTAGATGGTCTTCGCATCAAAAATCTTCATCCCATCCAACCAAAGATGTAATAAAAGAATTGACGAGAGAGCAATATTTATTAACTTGGGGATCCTTCTTCTTATTCATATTAGAATTTAAGGGTTATTATTTTTAACTTATAGTCTATACACAGTTAATCGGGTCCAAACTGGACTAAGGGACCGTTTGGTTCACTGCAATGTAATCGTAATTGTAATGAAATCGAATAAAAAAAATATTTATTTTTCATTCGATTCAAATACAATTATGATTACATTGCAGTGAACCAAACGGACCCTAAGTCGTAGTTACGAATGATTGTTACTATAACTAAGAGTATATGTAGGTAAGTAGGGATGATAACGGGCGAGTAGAGCCGGGGACTATACCTTTCATCCTCGCTCTTGAACACTCCTGAACAGTGTTCGGATTTCCGTTTCCATCTCCGACACTGATCGGATTCAATATTTTTACCCACGTCCTTAAAAAATGCACTTTTCGTTTCCGTCCCGTTAACCATTTTTCGTTTACAGTATAAACTTAAAATTTTTTTTTTTTATTTCAGTTTCTTATATATTGAGTGATAAACTTGTAATTAAAAGAGATATTAACGTCTAACTAATACAAATGGGTTATACATATGGGTATAAGTAATCGAGATAGGAGATTTACCGGAAAGTGAAGTACTATATCCATATCCACTTTCGAACATGACTGGATATTTAATTTCCATCATCGTCTCTGTCACCGTTTCTAAATCTCCAAATCTACCTCCGTCGAAAAAACAACGGACGGATCCTAGTCGGATTCAAAAAATATTACCATCCCAATAGGTAATAGTTTTGGACTCCACCAGCATTGTATGAAATAAGACGAGGAGACTACATACAACTCATATATTCCATTGGGCTCCGAAAATGTAGATTAGGCTAAAGACCCTGGCCCATATGTAATTTGGGCTAGGCTCACATACCACCAAATAAGTCAAAAAGAAATAAAGAAGGTATATATCTCTTAGGGGACGTTCGGCACAAGATTTTTTTTTTTTTTTTTTTGAACAAATTTATAGTGGAAAATCAGTTCGCATGTTTAGTTTACGTTAAAAAAAAATATAATCCCTAAAATTAGGAATATTCAGATAAATAATTTATCCACAAAATATTGGAATCCTATCGCTTACGAATATATGGGTATATTTTTTTGCCCGGCAAATTTTTTTTTTTTTCATTTTTTTTTTCATGTTTTTTTTTTCATTCGGTTTTTCCTTTTTTTTCTTCTTTTTTTTTAGTTTTTTTATCCATTTTTTTTATCATTTTTTTTCTAGGAAATATTTATATAGTCACTTAACATAGGAATATAATTTTTCAAATAATTTAATTACTTGAAATTTGATTTCCGATAATATAAAATTTTCGGCTATATAGTATTCGCGTACCAAACGTTCCTTTGTGGTAGGAATTTTTTTTTTGAGATGAGCTACTACATATCTTTTTGCACCCGACCTAATTTTGAGCTAAAATACTATTTTTGGGGGATAACAATCTAATCTCAATCTATAATTACAATCCTCATCATCATTATCCTTCATTGATACTTTTAATTAAACAAAAAATTATTAACTTTTGATTATTACTATTAGAAGATAGCGAGGGGCATTAGGGCTTTTTTGTGTTTCCCATTAGGGTTTTATGTTATGGTCGAATTGAAAAAAAAGTTGTTAGTTAAGGGTATTTAAATAAACAAATTTAAGTTTAGGATATTTAGTTAATAAAAAATAGTAGAAAATATTAAAGTAAAATAATGATAGCTAAAGGTATTTAAGGGGAAATTAGCCTAAAAGACTATAACTTGAATCCGTTATCATGGGCCAATTTTATAATCTTCAACAACCTATACAAAAAAAAAAGGTTCTTGACTGCAAAGATGACTCGGATTATCCCAAAAAAAAATTTCTAAATTTTTTTACTTAAAATTTTACTTAGGAATAGTCAAAAAGTATATTTAGAACTGTCAAAATTTTGACAGTCCTTCCAATAATTTGGACTGTCAAAATTTTGACATTTCTAAATCATGTATGCAATTCATTGGACTGTCAAAATTTTGACAGTTTAACATATTGAAAGAACTGTCAAAATTTTGACAGTCCTAAATAAATTTTTTGACTACTGCCGAGTAAAATTTTAAGTGAAAAATTTAGGAAAAATAAATTTAGACCAACCTGAGTGTATTTTGTAGTGCCTTTATCATCAGCCACTAAAGAGTGTTGAGTCCGAGTAGAATACCAAACTCTCTCTTACCAAATTAAGAGTAATTGTTGCGAAGAGAATTATCGCATCAAAAACTCATCCTCTATTTTGAAACTTCCAATAACAATTTAAATTTTGAATCACCTATTTAGTTGTTGTTGCAAATTGTGTTTGATTGTATTTTCCATCAAAAAAAATTCACCAATTGTACTATTTGATAGCTTATATTTTTCATAGAATTATTTTCAAAAAACTATATTTTTTCATATTTTTCTTAAAATGGTGGAAAATAATACTTATCCAACCCAAAGGAAATAATGACAATCAAACATCAAATTAAGTTTTCCACGATTTTTTTTTCAAATTCCATGAAATTTTTTTCCTCGAAAAATAAATCCGTAAAATTGATTTATTTTTCATATATTTTTCACCTTGCAATCAAACGCGCGCATATAATTACCTCCACGTAGAAATGTTAGTTCGAATTATTAATCTTAATTGTTTGTGGAAGAAAATTTGAGGTTGAAGCGGATTTGTTTGATTGGACTTTTTCCATGAAAAATATTTTTATGGCAAATTTTTTACCAATTTGTAGTGTTCGATAGTTTATATTTCCATAGAATAGTTTTCATAAAATTATCATTTTTTATATATATTTTTTAAAATTAGTGAAAAATGAAACTTGACTAACCCATAAGAAAATAATGATAATCAAACATCAGGTTTAATTTTCCATAAAAAAGTTTAAAACTCTATAAAAAAAAATTTAGGAAAATAATTTCGTACAATTAATTTATTTTTTTGCAACCAAACAAGTGTAAGCAGAAAGGAGAGCTTATATGAGGAGTAGAGAAAAACTGATTTTTCGTAAAATAAATAATGGTCGAAATCCCCCCAAGAAAATGAGGTTTCAAGAAGATTATAATTAAGTTGTTACATTGCCATTTTCTCCATTTAACCGAAGAACATGACCTCAGGACTATATATATATATATATATATATATATATATATATATATATATATATATATATATATATATATATATATATATATATGTGACAAGGGCCTGTGATGAGATTCAGAGGACCATGTTCAAAAATTGAATATAAGACCCTATTTTATAGAGAGAGAGAAAATCAATGTTATATATTAATGAGTTCAATTTAATTTTTCTTAAAAAAATGATCCATGTATATAAGTAAAAATTAATAAGAAAATATAGATTAGCTTCCATGTATGACAAGAATTGTATTGATCGATCGACTATAACGTCTAAATATTAGAAAAATGCTACTCAAATTACAAAATCTACATTAACTCATTTGTAGAAGAAGTTGTCAGCAAAAAGAAGACATCATGTTGATAAAAATGTTCAATATACATACTAGAAAAAAAAAATTTAATTCGAAGGAATTTTTGCTTGAACCGTCTTTTATTTTTCAAAAACTCGAATTTTACTTGCTATGATTATGTTAAAAATATACCAAGTTATTTTTTTCTAAGTATCAACCTTATATTTATTTTTCGCAAAGACTACAAGTTTCTGGCATGTAAAAGCTATTTTAAAAAAAATTCAAATAATATGCATCGAAAAAATTTAAAACCACATTTTATCCCAAAGAACTTGTGTTTTACTTGCTAATTAAAATTTTGTTCAACAATATATCGAATTATTCTTGAAACACGTATTATTTTTTTTCTAGTAGAGACTAGAGCTTTTTGGATATAAAAGTTACTTTCAAAAAAAAAAATTATTACTGTATAAATACGTCTCCATGTAGCTAATCAAATTATTCATTCAAATTTAAAAATGTTACATATTAGAAAGAGAGAAATAAATCGAATTATAATAAAATAAAGATGTAAGGAATTGAATCTTGTACCCCACATATGCAAAACAAATAATTTACCATTTGAGCTCTCTGTATTAGAGGGTCATGTTCGATCATTCCAAAGAACATGTTCAGGACCGGCCTCTATATGATGCAAGTAAACGTGTACGAAAAACTATAGTAAAACTTTACTGTTTGTTTCGTTGTCGATCCTATTTATATGATCCTATTTATATGTTTCTATGAAGATCCAAGAACAATACTTATTCTTCAGACAATACTTATGAATTGTGAAGTATCATTACGAGCTCTCGCAAAATAGGTCAGATATTCTAATAGTTTACGTATCTTAAATATTAATTAAACAGTGTATATCTTCCTTAGTAGTTGATATCATATATATATATATATATATATATATATATATATATATATATGTAATTGACCTAAAGGTCCAATAATTCATAATTCAAGGGGAACAACAATCATCTCTTTTTCTTAATTATTTAATTGACATAGGATTCTATGATTTAGGAGAAAGAATAATAATTTTCTTTTCTTCATTTGTTTACGATCTCCAAATATCTTGAGACGACTCCGACCTAATGGTATCTGTAAACATTCGAATCTTTTTAAATTTAAATATAAATTTTTAGGATTTTTCTTTGATTTTTAATTATTTAAAATAAATATTCTTCAAAAGATTAATATTTTTGTGTATTAAATTAAATATTATAATATTATAAAAATTATATTTTTGAGTGTATAATTAATAATTGGTTGTTGTGTAATTTTTCTGAAATTTATTGGACTCAAAAACTATTTTTAAATAGCTAAAAGCATTATTTTTGGATAAACCAGACCAAACCAGACTTGAACCGAACCAAACCAACCCAAACTGAACCCAACTGAACCCAACCCAGCCCTAACGGATCGGACCCTACCCGACCCAACCTGACCCGCTCCCACACACCCACGATTCCCCCACCCCCGCAGCTCTCGCGACCCCCTCCCCCCTTTCGATTACAAAACCAACCCATACCCTACATGTACACACCTCACGACCACCCCCGCAGCTCCCCACGACTCCGACGACCACCGCCGGCCACCGACGACCGCCGCATGCCGTCGACGAACACCGTCGCGGACACGCCCTTTCACAAACAGCAACGAGGTATGCCCCTTCCCAGTCTCGTATCTCCCTGTACAGTTATCCAAATTTCGTTCTGTCGAATCCTATGCGAAGACCACGTGACCCTCTCGAACCCTATATAATTAGTTCGGGCTATCACATCCAGTGTCGGTCCCAAATCCTGATACAAAACAGAAAAAAAAATACATTTTTTGGTTCTGGAAATTGTTTCGAACCCCAATGTTCGTGGCCGATTTACTCCCAGCCTGGTTAATATTTTTAATTTCTGTTTGAACAGTAAATTATACAATATAACCAAGTTTTAAACCCTGTAATTAGTTTATTTTATCTTGTTGTATGTTGTGGATTATTCGCGGGTAAAGTCGACCAAAAACTTGGTTTTTAAAATCCAAAATTTTCGAAACGGGGTGCATCCCGCTAAACGATGCGACTTTGTCGTGTGTAAATTGTATCGAAAGGTGCGTATCATCAATGTAGACGTGTTAGATTTCGCGAAAGTTGATTTGGATGTGCGTGCACACCGGAATCAACGCGTATCCGTAAAAAATATCTCGTATCGGGTTATTCTGACACTCACTGTAACTTCATGTGTACTTATCATTTCGTAATAAAACTTGAGTCATCGGATTCGCAGCGTTACACTGGTCCTGTGACCCAAGTTTGGTTCAATTCTGAGAACGTTGACGAAATCTCGTTTCGTGAGCCCCACGGCTCTATTTGGCGGACAAATTTGTGATCGGCTCATCAGAATCCAGTTCTAGACGTTCCGTTGGGTTCGTATCATCGTTTTGGACTCATAGACATTAAATTTGACTAATTTGGAGAACTTTGTCTCTGACATATTTTTCGGTGCGAAGTTGTCAATTTTGTTCCTGTATCCAAATTGGACTTATGGGTAGTCAATCTTAGCTATTTCATGTATTCTGAGAGTGATGGTAATATTTGTTTCAGCATCCGGAGACGTTCCTGGAGATTTCGGTGTTACCAGAGCAACTAAAGGAGTTCAAACCCCAGGCAAGTGTACATTGCCAACTTGTAGTAGTTCATGTTATATTATTTGCTTGAGTTCTCTCTATATATATACTCTTGAGATGTACATATTCAACCTAGGACCGTGAGACGTTGCTTAACGTCCGAATAATATTCGGGTGTCGACGCCATACGCGGAGTTGTGTAACGTCACTTAGAGAGTTGATAACCCGATACTATATTTCCGTGCTTGCTTTATCAAGTAAGTCATACCATAGGACACTTGACACTATTCACGAGACAGAATCTTTCCTGAGTTATTCATGGTGATTTTGTATAGGCTTACAGAATTCGTGACATAGATTTTGCATATACATAGACATTATTATAACTCGCTGTACTAGCTAGAGGTCATGATCTTGCGTGTTATGGACATGAAACGTCGTGGACATGAGACGTGTGATTACATTGGGTGGGGAGAGACACACAGGCTACAGGCTGATTACATACATATATATTTATTATTGCGGTACTTTAGTCTCTATATCAGAGCTAGGCCCATTACGTGATAATACTACTACCGACTTCCCGACACAGAGTTTGTAGTGGTCTCATCCTGAGTACTAGTGATGCTCTCACTTGCATATCATATAGCTGGTTACATAGTTTGCCCTGTGGATATTTATTTTTATACACTGCATTCATTTGGCTTGAGTTATTCTTATACCTTGCTATGTCCCCTGAGGACCTGGATCAGGATTATGTCCCCAGGTATAGCAGAGGATATTTACCCCGAGGTATACGGGATATGAGCAGACACTGGAGCAGTACCAATACCAGAGGACGAGGTGGTGCCAGAGGATTTCTCATGAGTATTTGCTTTATATACTCAGTTATTTCTGTTTCTAGTTTCTCTATTTCCTGTCTCTTGGATTACTGTACTAAATTTATTATCGGGTTGTTCCCCGAAACATTTTTATTGAGACTTGTTGTTGGATTATATTTCTCTTTTGATTAGTCTGACAAATTAAATTGTGTTTACCTTTTGTGGATGAGATTAGAATTAGACTGTGACATGTATCATAGACCATTATAATTGTTTTACAGCTTAAGTACACTATAACGAGTCCATTAAATTGGGTTTGCCCATTGGAGTGTGCTGTTGGCCATTGCCACGTGGCCAGTCTCTCGGTATTTTGGGACTGGGGTGTGACAGTATCAAAACTCAACAGATACCAAAGAGCCCATGCAAAAGTTTAGAAAAAGTTTTTTTTTTGTAGAAGTGATGTCCTTGATTTTTTGTAATTATATCGTACCTCTGTTTGGGATGATGATCGTAGCTACAATCATCTTATTTAGGTAGACATTGTTCCTCCATATTTCAGCTACTTGAATATTTGGGTTCATCCTCCCTTTAATACTAAATCGCATAACATATTTAAGAGAATTCAAACCTTCGACCTATTCCGCTACATAATTTCAAGTTATGACACTTGAGTCAATACTTGTTTTTTTTTGTTTAGATGTCCGAAGATACACACGAGACTTTGTGCACGCTGCATTGTATATATTTGGACCCACTGTCCCACACTACTCTCGCGTTTTGATTCCGAGATCGTCCGTCTAGCCAAAAAAGTTATACCTCTTCTCACTGACCACAAGAGCCAGTTGAGAAGTAAGCAATACTTGTTGACGAGTATAATTTTAAATCCAAAATTAGGGTCCAAACATGAGTTTCTATAGCCCAATGTACTGTAGGAAAGTTTTCCCATGGTTAACCAAGACATATTTTTGTCTAAAAATGATTATTTCTTACTTAATTAGTAAATATTTTAAGCAAAGGTTGATGAGATTCTTAGGGATCGACATTGGGTCGGGTCGGACCTTCCAAGTCCATAAAATATGGGTTCAGGTCGGACATAGGTCAGTCTTTTTCGGCTCTAATTTTTTTTTTGGACTGGGCCGAACTTAATTATTATTTATGAAGTCCAAGCTCGCCCACAAGAGTCGAACTGTTTGGACCAAGTCGGATCGGGCCGGACTAGTACCGTATAATTTTATTACCGTCAATACCGTATAATTTTATTATTAATCTACATGACATCACACATTAATGTATATGAGCCTCTCTGTATTTTGTTTTGAATCTTTTCATTGCTACGAAATTAGAAGGTTTAACAAATAACATTTTGTTGAATGTTAACTCACTGTTTGTCGATAATTTATTATTTATTATTTATTATTGTGTTATGTCATATATATTAATAATAAAATTATACGGTACTATACTTACTGACTTAGAAATGAACTTGTCACTTAATGCTTGATAATGTCCTTATTGTCGTCCGATATGGTCAATATATCCATATATGCGTGATTATATTATTTCAATCAAATTCTTTATAGAACAATTTATGTAATGGTATATGGCACTATACTGTATATAATATGTTAATGAAGCAAATCTATAGATTCTATACACGATACCTATCATTTAAGAACATTTTTCTTTTTTTCTTTTTGCATACCATTGGACGGACCTCGGGCCGGACATGGACGGACGGATGCATAGCCCAAGTCCGGCCCTATACTAATATGGACAGGGTCGGACTACCCTAATGACCTAACTCTATCGGACTTTGGCCCATCGGGCCGGACGGACTTTTCGGATGCCCATGGACTTCGGACCAAATGATAATTCCTAGATGAGAATATTGATCTTCTTTTATTATATTCTCTGCTGACTTCACATGTGCATTTAATCCACTATATTTAACTAATAAAATTTTGACCAAATTATACTCCATTTGAGGTATTTAAAAGAAATATTTTAGCAAATATCTCCATTTAAAATATAAAAACTAGCATATCCCACTTTAAAAAAAAAACTAACAAATGTCCCAATTTCTTTATATGAAACAATTAAAAATTTAAGATATATCCCCACTATCTTTACCAAAATTTTGGCTGATTTACAATGAATGGGGGTATTTTCTAATTTTTAAAATTGTGGGGGTATATACTAGTTTCTATATTTTGAATGGGGACATTTGCTAAAATATTCCTATTTAAAATGACCACGAATGAGGAATATATTTTTTGTTATTTAAGATTTCTCATTGGCATAGTTAGGATGTTAAGTTGTACAATTATATTTGAGGTATTAAGTTGTCAAATATTAAAGTTTAGGATATTATGTTGAAAAAATTAATAGTTGAGAGTACCAAGTTGAAATTTAGTCGATTTTAAATTATAGTTTGAAAATGAATGTTTATGGTCTGTTTTGTTCGGTGAAGTGCATCGAAGTAAAAAATCATAAAATCAATATTTTGTATACTCATTGCGTACACATGTCATGCGTAGCCATATTTTTCCAATTTATTCGTTTGGGTACTTAAAGAACTTGATGTTAGAAGTGATTTTTTTTAAAAATTTGGTGTTTATATGGTTGTTGAACTGGATTAGAAAATATAACTTGTTGTATTTCTGATCATTTAGAAATTGTTAAGCTAGAGAAGATTAATACTTCAACCAAATAATCGAAGTGAAAATTATGATTTCACACTCCATATAAACCATTTTGAAAAAAAAATCCAATGTCAAAATAAATTTTTTTGGCAAACAAGATGTATTGTTCATGTTATTTTACAGTAAATTTTGTCTGCAACAAAACACGAAAGTCTTTTCTCAAATTCGATTTTTTTTTCACTTGATCTCTTCTAATTGGCCAACAAAACATGTACTTATTGGGTCCATTGATAAAGATGTTCGTTAGACGACCGTTTAAAAAACAACCATTTGGGCTCTCAAATGAATAATGGACTTTGAGAAAAATTCCATTGAAGAGAAGATCCTAAATGGATTAGATTTATTAGGGCTATTTTAGGTCATAGTTAAATTTTATGTGTTTGAATGCAATGTTTAGAATGCTTATTGGGCTACCCTTTAAAAATGTCATTTTCATAAAGTCTTTGTAGTTTTTGCTGTTATAATTGGTGTAGTAGTCACTTTTATTATAAGAATAAAAAAAAAACGTGAATATATATTATAAATTTTCTTGTCATAAATACTGGTATATATGCACGTGCTTTCAGGACCGACTCATCCATTAAGCAAAGCAAGCAGCTGTACAAGACTCCCACTTTTTTAGGATCCAAATTTTTTTTTTCAAACTACTGTAGTAGTTATCCTAGGACCCAAAGTCATATCTGACAAAAAAAGTTTCTAAATTAGCTAACTAAACGATTCATAGAATTGACATCATATTTGTTTCCTAGTTGTTGGTTAATAAAAAAAAATTACATCGTCGGTCCCAAGTCCGGATCAAGGATGATGGTTTGCATGTAAATCAATATAATAAAATTATATAATTTAATCATGTTTAAATTTTTTTTTAAAAATTTCATATTTAGACTTTTGTCTAGGGTCTCCAAATGATTTGAGACGGCCGTGCGTGCTCTGTAAGTATCTTGGAGTGGATGGTTTTGATGAGTTGATTATTTTTTGCTGCTTTTAATTATATATGTTAAGCCTGGCTCAATCCATCGAATTTCTTGGTAATAGCTTAGAAAACTTAGCAAGTAGCATGAACTCTTCGATTTCGTAATATATTAATACATCCTTTAAATAGTTGTCAGTAAAATTTATTGTAGGTATTATTTTAATTTAGTAAATAGATTAAAAAATTGAAAAATAACTGTCGTAGTTGATAAAATATTTCTTTATAAACTGTTTGAATATGTGTAAAAGTGACTTCTTACCTATTTAGTCTATGAACCGATATTTTTTTTTAGTAGAATTCAAAGTTGTAGTAAAGTAGTAGAATAAATACCTACAAATTAATTCCATTCAAGCATTTGCCGTCTATTAGCCCAAGTATATAACTTGGGACGTGACACTTTTTTTGTACCCATGTCCAACTAATAAGATCCCTAGTTACATTTACTTTTTATTTTATTTTATTTTATTTTATTTTAAAATTACTTAGAATACTTGCATGGAATATAAACAAGGGAGCATTGGCCATGTGTCAATAGAACTTTCGGGAGGGACTAATTTGAAAAAGTTCCTAGAGTCGTTTCCCACGCCGTTAAGTGGCAGTTATGCGGGCGAAATACTTCCAGCGGTTCTCCAATGTCTCGAACCGGGTTCTTTACGCTGACGTGTCACTGATTAGATGAGCTGGCAATGGTCAGATTATGAGGGTGAGGAAGTGGGTGCCGTTTGTAGTTTCCGATTAAATGCAACGGTCTAATTCGTTTGATTTGAAAGCCAACTGTTATGCCTCTGGTGGCGGGAAATTTTGACCCATAATGTCATCGAAATAGTTTTATGACGCGACAAATTTGAAACATTATTATTATATATATATAATTTAATAATTAATTAAATAAGATTACCAATCCAACCGGTACGAAACAAATGTCGTGGACGAGAAAACCACGTGAGTAGGAATGCGCATTCCGTTTCAACAAAATCAAAGTAATCAAAATTGAATAAAACAAAATTTTAAAATTTTAAAAATTAAATCAAATTGATAATTAATTCAGTTTGTTCGATTAATTTATTTTTATTGTTTGATTAATCGAGTCCAAAATTGAAATTGTAGTTAAATTATATTAAAAATTACAAAGTTTATTATCGACTTAAAGTTGGGTCCAAAATAAGATTATGTGTTAAATTATTAAAAAAATAGACTTTAAAACTTATTACATACAACTGTTGTTTTTAAAAAAAATACATAGAAATGTACACATTTTTAATCATAAAATTGAGAGAATTTAATAATTATATTAGTTTTATATGATTTTTGATTTTGGACATAAACTGAAGTCAAAACCAGATAAAGAATCTTAATATTTTCAAAATCGAAACCGATTCGACTTTTTTTTTCCCTCAAACCAAATCGAATATCTTATTCGGTTCGATGCATGCAATGACAGCCTGAAACAATCCTCCTCATCCATATGTCATCAAGTGGAGGAGAACCAAAGTGCACGATGAGTCCGGCTTACTGAGTATTTTTTCTATGGGACTGTTTGGTTATAGAAAAGTGGAATGAAAATTATGGTACTTTGTATATTTTTTGCGTTGGGTCATGTGTTGGAGGACTTTGGCTGTTTGGGAAGGAATGTAATTGCCAATTTGCCAACATGAAAGTGGCATTTTTGGGATTTGCAGTTCTTGTCAGTGTCAGAATCAGAATTTTGGAGTAAGGGGGCTAGCTAATAGTTTCTATAAGGTCCAAAAATTTGACATAATTTTCTTTGTAAATTAGAGTAGGATTGAGTTCTAACAACCAATACACAACAAAATTACCGACCAATCGGTCCCTTCTTATGTAACTTCTCTTCAATTAAGTTTATACGAAACTAAATTAGTCCAATGTACTTACAGTTTATGAAAGTGAACACTGAATTTCCTGCAAAAGATAATTTAACAATTATAAAGATCAAGAAAATTACCAACCAATACATAACAAAATTACCAACGAAACAATCCCTTCTTATGTAACTTCTCTTCAATTAAGTTTATACCAAACGAAATTAGTCCAATGTACTTCTAGTTTATGAAAATGAACACTAAATTCTTTGCAAAAGACAATTAACAATTATAAAGATCAAGAAAACAACCAGTATGTGAGGAGTTTGGGAAGTACCCAACTTACATTTACATAATTACTTTCGAGTTCCACCTTTCCGACAGTTTCCTCTCCTTTAGTCCTCGTCAACGAAGAAGGAGCGAGAGGAGAACTAAAGAGAAGGGGGAGAGACATGTAGAAACCAGTGAAATGGGAGGTATTGGAAAGTACTCGCTCTCCTTAGACTCACAAATGAGGAGGAGAAGAGACTTTCCAAACCATTCCCATACCAAAATTCCTGCATATTTTTATTCCCTCTTCCAATAGCTCTAATTATTACAAGCAGGGGGCGAAACTAGGCTCAAGTCCACCCGGGCTGTAGCCCGGGATCATTTTTACATTTTTTTAACATATTATGGGTAAATTTGTAAATAAACATATAATAAAGCCCCATCTCCCTGTTTGTGTTAGGGTCAGTTGCGGTTTGTGTCAAAAAGGAGCTGCCTTTCTTCTGCTACTGTAGTTATGGAGCCCCCATCTCCCAGTTATCCCACCCATCTTCACTTGTAATAATTAGAGCTATTGGAAGAGGGAATAGAAATATGCAAGAATTTTGGTATGGGAATGGTTTGGAAAGTCTCTTCTCCTCCTCATTTATGGGTCTAAGGAGAGCGAGTACTTTCCTGTCACGTCCCAGTCCCAAAATACACGGGACTATGCCACGTGGCAATGGCCAGCTAATACATAATCAAAGACTTGCCCAATTTAATGGAATCCTCAACTACGTATTTTGCTGTACCTAAAGAATAATATAGACACAAGCATACTAAATCTCATCCACGGAATATAATGAGCTAGTCTGAATATAAACTAGTCATATAATCAGAATATGTCAATACAGAACCAAAAAAGTCTATGTTTGCCATTTAAATCAAAAAGAGAACTTGAAGAATTTGATTTGATTAACAAACTAAGAAAGTACGAAGAAGAGTCCTAGAAGACAATCTAAGTACAAATTTATTTCTGGAGGGTGGCAATAGAGGGTTAGAAGTGTAGCAACTCTCTTTACTCCGTGGACGATCCGATGCAGAAGCTCTTCTCTCTTGCTTGAGTGTAGATTCGCAGATAGCTAGCCAACCAGCCCTTTGCATGGGTAGTACCATGTTATTTATAGTTGTTTTGTGGCCGTATGTTATGGATGTCGCATGTGCCCCTGTTTGATGATGCTCATAGGGCTCTTTCAACAGAATGAGGTTGTAACTGTGGCCGTATGTCATGATGAAGCTGACATGTGAGCTTGGTTAGGATTTACTGTTGATGAGATCTCAGGGTTGTTTCAGCCCGTTGTATGCGTGACTTGGTCGTTTGGACACATAGCCCGTATCAACTGCATGAAGATCTCTTTAGTTGTAACGGAAAGATCTTGTTAGTTGGAATGCATTGGGCCAGAGACGCATATGATGCATGGAGTCTGGAACGCATTGGACCAAAAATACATGTAACGCAGGGAGACTGGAACGCATTGGACCAGAGACGCATGGAACGTATGGAGTCTGGAACACATTGGGCCAGAGATAGACTATATGAAGTCTGGAACGCATTGGGCCAGAAACACATGGAACGCATGGAGTCTAGAATGCATTGGGCCATAGACGCATGGAACACATGGAGTCTAGAACACATTGGGCCAAAGACGCATGAAACACATGGAGTCTGGAACGCATTGGACTAGAGACGCATGGATTTTTGTCGTCTTCTGCATTCGTGGTATTTGAACAGTTGTTTACTGCCAAAAGTAATTATGACGAAGCCGTCAGCCCGGATTCCAATCATCGGTGCAGGATTCGAGGCGATCAAGATGACTATCTAATTTTTTTTGGAGTTATAAATACACTGATGTGACTGTAGGGACAATGTGTCAAATGGCGGCATGCGTCTCGGGATGTCATGTATCCGAGGGTGTTATGTGTCCACCACTGTTATGTGTCACTTGCTTATTTGTTGACTGTAAAGTGAAGCAAATGGAGAGATTTTTTTATGCTTCTACAAGACCCCCTTCAAAATTTTCAAACTTGACTAAGTCTGGAATACTTTAAAGAAGAAGCATAAATCAGCACGTATTCACTGTCCGTCTCCTTCTGCTAAGTTCGTCAGGTTGACGCATGTAGAAGTTGTCGCATGGAGGGCTCTGCTATGCTGTCAAATCTATATTAAATAGCAAGATTTGGTTCTAACTTTGAGCCAATCTGTTGGGATTCTGAACCGTCTGATAACACGGAGCCCGAAGCATCGGTTCATTTGAGGATGACGGCGGATCAAAAACTCAATTGCCTCTCTCATCCTAGGTTGCCACGTGGACAGAGGCATCTCGTATTTCGAAGCACCCATGTCTATAAAAAGAGGAGGGTTTGAAGAGAGAAAGCCCCTTGCCTTTTCTTTTACTCTTCCATCTCCGCTGCCGCTAGTTCTCTCCTTCCCCATCGATTGTCATGGCTTACTTGATTTGTATCTTGAAAGAGAAATGACCACTTCATGCGCTTAATGTGTTGATGAGCGCCTGACGTGTTCACACCGCTGTGTCAGTCTGGGTCTCTGAGAGGATTAGGCCAAATCCTGGCAATCATATCTTGGGTTGTGTAAGAGCGAATCGTCGTGTCTTGCAGAGTAGATAGTTACGACTTAGGAAGTGAGCCGTCGATCCCTTGCTTATAAATGACGGATGATCACAAGACTCCTTACATCCATTTATGTTTTTGGCGTGATGGCTTCTAGTAACGCTCCGAAGGAAACCAACACGTCTCATTCTCAGGCTCCAGTTACCTCTGATTTCTGCTCTGGCGAGTTTGAGCCGCCTCCCGTTGAGAAAATAGAAGAAACATCTGTCGCTTGGGTACGGAAGACTGACATCTTCCAGGAATCCTTTGAGTCCCCTGTTAATTCGGAGGAGCAGGTTTTTGTAGACGCTTCTCGTCAATTGTTTGCGTCCTCAGACGCTTGTTTCTTTCATTTTCTGTCAATGTACATCAATAATTTGGAGGACTCTGACTTCTCTTCTGCTTGATATTTGTAATATCCCCTTATTTTTATTTTAATGAAAGAAAAAATTACTTTCATCGCTGTTGTGACATTTGCGGTGCTAGTACTAGAGATGAGATGGTCGTAGTACATTATTTGAAGTAAGTGTAAACATCCCACTGGGAGATTTTGGTGGACCTATTACCATTTTACGCACTTGGGGGTACGAGTAATAGATTCAAAACAAACCATATCAGAGGTAATATGGACGTGATAGATTTTGTGGATAGTAAAGATATCTCGCTAGGGGATTTTGGTGGACCTATTACCCTTTTGCGCACTTGGGGTGCGAGTAATAGATTCGAAAACAAACCCTATCAGAGGTAATATGGACGGAATATATTTTATGGACTCACTACTTTTTGCGCATGTTAATGCAAGTAATAGGTTTGAGACAAGTCCTGCAAGAGGTAATATGGACGTGACAGTTTTTGTGGACTTAACACCGCAGGCATACTCTGGATTGGGTATGGGTGATAAGTTGGAAGACAATCGATATCAGAGGTAATATGAACGTGATGATCGATGGTCAAGGCTGAAAAGTTTGCTCAGAGGTAATATGGACATGGCAGACTCCGCCGGAGTAGTGTATTAGAGCGACGGTCCAGTAGTAATGTGGACATGAACCAGCGCCCAAAAGATACGATATAGTTTGATAATAGAAGAGTACCAATCTAATTTAGCCTTAGTACTTTTTGAGAAACTTGTCGTTGATAGGCATCAGGAGCAAATCGTCGTTGGGTTTTGCTAGCCGGTATGCGCCGTTGGAAAATACGGTTTCCTCAATAAACGGCCCTCCCATTTAGGTTAGAATTTGTCGGCCGTCTTGTGAATCATAACCATCGATCTTCTTACTGTTAAGACGAGGTCATCCACTTGAAACATTCTCTGTTTTATCCGTTTGTTGAAGGCTCCAGACAGACGCGCTTGATACAGCTCTATGCGTTGTTGAGCTAAGAGCCATTTCTCGTCGAGTGATGCCATCTCCTATAACTGTCGACGGTAGTTGTCGTCCGTTGTTAGTTGGTTGGAGAGAGCTACTCATAGTGAAGGAATTTGGATCTCGAGTGGGAGTACCATCTCACTTCCGTATACCAAAGAGAATGGTGTGTTCCCAGTAGCTGTCCGGACTATTGTACGGTAGGCCTAGAGACATTCACCCAGCTTCTTGTTCCAGTCGTGTTTGTTGGAAGACACGAATTTCTTGAGGAGCTTGATAATGGTTTTGTTGAACGCTTCCGCCAGACCGTTTGCTGTGGGGTTGTGTGCCATGGAGGCTACATTTTGGATTCTTTTCTTGTCACAAAATCGATAGAAGGCGTGACTTGCAAACTGTGGACCATTATCGTGGACGATCCTACGCGGCAAGCCGAAGCGATATATGACGTGATGCTTGACAAAGTTAATCACATTTGATGTTTTGACCTCAGCTAGGGGAACATCTTCCGCCCACTTGGAGAAGTACTCGGTGATCGCCAAGATAAACCGATGTACTTTTGATAAAGGCGGACTGATTGGCCCGATAATATCCATTCTCCGTGCCTCAAACGGCCAAGATGCTACTGTTGGGTATAGGAACTCAGATGGTTGGTGGATAAAATCTGCGTAGATTTGGCATGTTTGGCATTTTCTTGCGTAATCAACAACATTTGCTACCATCATCGGCCAATAATAGCCTATTCTCCGAAGACGGTCCTGTTACTTTGGACCGGGTTGATGCGCCCTGCAGACGCCATCGTGAGCTTCGTGGAGGGATTCTTTTGCCTTTGCGCTCGACAAGCATCAGAGGAGAAGGCCGTCATAGGACCGACGGTACAACATTTTGGTCTCCGTGTCGTAATAGAAACGGAGGGAGCGTCTTCTGATTGAAGTAGCTTCCTTTGGATTTTCAGGGAGAATTCCATAGACTGCGTAGTCGATGAATGAAAGCCTCCAATATTGAGCATCGGTGTCGACCTTCGCTGCATAGCTGAGACATAAGCATA
Organism: Iris macrosiphon; assembly: GCA_036927795.1. Classification (NCBI taxonomy): domain Eukaryota; kingdom Viridiplantae; phylum Streptophyta; class Magnoliopsida; order Asparagales; family Iridaceae; genus Iris; species Iris macrosiphon. The sequence continues at coordinate 170,835,886 of JAYESA010000014.1, read as the reverse complement.
GGTTGCTTTTAGGACAGACCAGCTCTTGATCGATCACCGTGATTAGCTGATGGGTGTTGTCTTGGACTGCCAAGGAAGCAGCGAGGCCGGCTAAAGCGTCTGCCTTAATATTTTGCAACCAAGGGACATGGTCAATAAAGAATATCTCAAAGGTTGCGATGATGTTAAGTGCATCTTGGTGGTAGGGTCTTCCTTTGGTGGTCGACTCGGCCTGTGAAGGCGAACGACCATAGGTTCGGAAGGCGTAGATGGGGCAGAATCTCCTTTTGGTGGTCGATTCGGCCTGCGAAGGCGGATGACCAATGGTTCTGGCGATGCTGAAGGTACCGGCAATTCAGGTGCCTTCCTGCGCGACTTGACAATGAGGGGTGCGACTGCATCGGGAGTGCGAGCCTTGAGGTGGATTCTCATGGGCTCCTCGGGTGTTGTTGTGGCATCGGCTTCATCGTCGGTCTCATTGCCACATTCATCTTGGTGAAATTTATTATAGAGGATCGAATCAGAGTAATAAATCTCGATTCCCTTAAACGGATCAACATCATCGAACTCCATTTTGACGAAATCATGTTCGTTCACATATTTTAGGCACTGGTGGAGGGTGGATGGCACGATTCTGTGTTCATGTATCCACAGACGCCCCAATAAGATATTATAGGACGTATCTACGTCTATGACGTAGCAGGTGACTTCTGTTTTTAAGTCGCCGATCTGGCATTTTAGGCAAGTTTTACCCAGAGGGTAGCTTCTTCCTTTGTTGAAGCCACTGATGGTGGTATTGGTGGCCGCCAGACGATGCATCGGGATATCCAAGGTCTGAAGCAAACTTCTCGGGATGATGCTGATCGACGATCCTGGATCAATATGCATCTGGTCCACCTTTATGTCGCTAATATATCATGTGTAGTACATGGGCCAATCGTGCCTATTATTTTTGAGCAACATGTCCTATTGCGAGAAGGTTATATTGGGTATCGCATCCATGGCGCCGTTGCAATGTGGACAAGCAGCAGGATCTTCGGTTGGTGGCTTGACTTGCGCCAAGTAGATATCGGCATTCTGCAGTGCCTCACTCAGGGCAGCCCAAGTGTCTTTAGAGAGCCACAGAAGTTCAAATAGCGACAATTTCGTTGGTGTGTTGGCTAATTGTGCTAAGATATCGAAGTTATAGGGCCTTTCCAGCCCTTATGGTGCATCCATGTGCAGCGGTTTATCGAAGCGCATCTCCTTATGTTTAGACTTGTTCGCTGGCGTGGGCTGAGATAGCCCAGGACCAATGGTGGTAGGCACAACAACCGGGGGCGTATCACCGTGCATCGGTTGGTATATTATGCCTAACCATGTCGTACCTGTTGCCAGCTCCTCAGCCGAGGAGGAAACTATGTAACAGGATTTAGATTTTTTGTCCTTGGACTTGGCGGTGGAGGGTGTCGCCGACTGCGTCAAGTCTGGCACGAGGTCGGAATGGACCCACATGACCTCCCCACGTGGTGTGGTAAGAGGTATTAGCCCGACCGTCTGGTCTCGAGCTGGTGGAAGGTTGACAATTTCTATGGTCGCCTTAGGGACAGGGACTACTCCGTCTTGGGCTTTTGCTGGTGAAAAGTTGCCAAATTGGAGGGAGACCATGTTGGCGGCGACCGTCACATCATCAAAGTTCAGGAAAAGAGCATTGATATTTATCAAATATTGGATGTAGTGCTTCAGGGTATAACACTCCTGCGTCGGGTGATGGACGTAGCAGTAGATGTGACAATAATTTGGGTTGGCAATCTCCGTCGCCTCAGGCTGACATCTTACGTCGGGGAGCCAAATTTTTTCTCCTTGTATCAGCATGTAGAAGATGGGTTTGACATCAATATCTTCGAAAGAGTAAGTCTCATTTGGTTTTGGAGGCTCTGCGGACTTTTGCTCAGGCTTCTTGGTCAAGGTAGCGACCATAGCATGTTTTTCCTTTCCATCGCAGCTGATATTGTCGCCATTATTATTGTTGTTGGTGATAGTGCTGGGACGCTTGCCCTTTTCCTCAACAGTGGGGATATGGATCCCCAAGTGTCGAGCGTCCCCGAGCTTCTTCTCAGCATTGACAGCACTTACAATGAATGTTGTCCAGTCTTTGAACTGGCTCTCGCCCATCCAGAGGCTGACTGCAGGGAGCATGTTCTTCCGGCACATCTCCATTAATGGGCCTCCGGATTGCCAGGAGGCAATCTTAGCGCAGCCTGTCGGAACTGCTCGATGTAGTTTTGTATCAGTTTTTTCTCACCCTGGACGACGTCCATCAGAGAAGACATCGTCATATCATTTTCTGTCTCATAGAATCTGTTATCTTCGAAACTGCAAAACCAATTAAAAGCTACCCCCGCTAATGAGCCGACGAAGAGCCTGGTAAGGATAGCGTCGCTGCAGGATAAGTGTCCCATGGTGATCTCGAAGTAGCTCATGAAGCGACGAGGGGAGGAATTTCTGCCAAACATGTTTATGTTGAAGGGCTTGTACTTGGGAGGATACAGTACATCCCTCCACTCTATCGGGTATGGTTGCCACACCCCGAGATCACGGAGTGAGTCCCGATTGCTCATGGAATCTAGGCGAGCCCGAAGTTCTCGAACCTCCCTCCTTGCTTCCTTAGCTCCATCTCCCACCAAAGGTGTGGATGAGCCAGGTAGGAGAGGATCACCATCCGTGGGTGGAGCGGTCGTATTGAATCCCCGTTGGTCCCGGGGTCCAAGTTTTCTTGCCCAGAGGCTCTTGCTGGCTGGGAGGCCATGTTTGCCTTGATTTATAGCATTGTTTGGGTCAAAGCTTGCATTGATGCACTCATTGTATGCATCGTGGCTTCGAGCATCTCGAGACGCTTTCTGTCACTAGGGCCTTCATGGTCGTCTCCGGCCATGTACATCGTCCTCACACGGGGAGAAAAGGACGGGGCAGTGGATGTCGTGCTCCCAGTCTCATACCCTTGTAGTGATTAGTCTTCAAGGAGAGTGGGAGACATTGTGTCCTCCTCAGATTCGGAGGGGATACTACCCCTGGCGTAGAAGATTGTGTCATTTTGGTGGGAGTAGCTACCCTCCGGTATCTTTGAGTTCGTTCCTTGGAAATCGTTGTCTGCTCGAAACTCCGGGTTGTCGCATACGTCTAGGGGGACACTACCCCCAGCTTGGGCCACCCTAGAGGTTCTAAGAAAGTACTACCCCCAGGGGCTAACAGCTTCTTCCTTGAGCGGGTGCCTTGGAAGACGCCTTTCGCAGGTGCCATCGTCAGCCCTCCGGGTAGTCGCCTTCGCGATGCAGTGGTAGAGAGCACCGAACTGGAGGTATTTGACTTCTTTCTTTCCTTTGTGGACGAAAGCTTTCCAGTTGAGTAGCATGAGACGAAGGGCAACTACTCCTTCTCTGATACTTGTACCTGATCTCTGGGTTGTTGCCAGGTAGGTGCTTTCTGGTGCAGTGGCTGGAAGGCCGACTGCCTGTCTATGGGTACTGCCGCTTTATTGCAGCAACAGTTGATAATAATGTTGGCACAGCTGTGCCTTGGAGAGGGCACGTCGCAAGCCATAGTTGTTTTTCTTGCTTTGAGCTTGTGAGTAATCACGTCACACAAATTATGCGAAGGATATTTTACCTTTGCATCCTCTTTGTGAGTCCGGATATCTCGGGCATACGGATGCACATGTGCTGTATTTGCTTCCTGGCCTGGGGTTCGTACACGAACTTGCCCCGAGGTACCGGTGGAAGACTTTTGAGACTGACCCTGTCCCGTGGTCCCTGTGGGCTGGACGCATGGATCAGTCCTATACAACTTTCCGTCAGAGACTCGCGTAATAATTAGCGATGCCTGTTGGCAGTCGGTCGTATGAGCAGTTGCTAGAGCATGACGGGCTCGCACTGCCCTGGACTTCTTTAGCTTAGCGACCACAGGCGCATAGTATGAAGAGTCCAAATTTGAGTTTTTGTCATTCTCAGTGGGTCGTGTAGGATCTGTGCCGCATGAGATAGGATCGAAAATAGAGGTTCTGTTGCTATTAGGGCTGCATGCGGCCTGCTGTCTGCGGCTGTGAGTTGATGTCGCATGGACAGTCTTATGCGGCCTCCAGCTTGGCCGTATAGAAGAAGCCTCAGTACCAGAATGTCTGACATTGTAGTATTTTTATCTGCCAGAGTTTGGATGCTGAACAGTTTCTACGTCAGCCCGGGATACCGCATAGACGTAGACGTTCTTGGTGTTCGTCCGACGACCGTCATTAGCGACAGAGTGAGAGACTGGAAGCGTCTGGTCCGCAGCTGGGTGGGGCGCAGCGGCCTTGGACACCCACGTTCTGCGGGTCTTCTTGGGCTTGGCTATCCTTGGTGAAGGATTAGCACTTTCCTCGGAGAACATGTCCTCGAACGCTTACTGGTCGAAGCGGACCACGATCATCTTTTGCGTCGAGCCGAGCTTTGACGCATCAGATTGTGTCACCGATTTCTCAACAGTAGAGAAGGACGTCCCCAGCAGAGTCTCTACCGTATTTTTTATTTAAATCAAAAAGAGAACTGGAAGAACTGTATTTGATTAACAAACTAAGAAAGTACAAAGAAGAGTCCTAGAAGACAATCTAAGTACAAATTTATTTTCTGAGGGGTGACAATGGAGGGTTAGAAGTGTAGCAACTCTCTTTACTCTGTGGAAAATTCGATGTAGAATCTCTTCTCTCTTGTTTGAGTGTAGATTCGCAGATAGCCAGCCAGCCATTTGTATGGGGGTAGTACCCTGTTATTTATAGTTATTCTGTGGCCGCATGCTATGGATGTCGCATGCGCCCCTGTTTGATTATCACATAGGGCTCCTTCAACAGAATGCGGTTGTAACTGCGGTCGCATGTTATGGTGAAGCTACCATGTGAGCTTGGTTAGGATTTACTATTGATGAGATCTCAGGGTCGTTTCAGCCCATTGTATGCGTTACTTGGTCGTTTGGACACGTAGCCCGCATCAATTGTACGGAGATCTCTTTAGTTGTAATGAAAAGATCTTGTTAGTTGGAACGCATTGGGCCAGAGAAGCATGAGACGCATGAAGTCTGGAACGCATTGGGCCAGAAACGCATGGAACACAGGGAGTCTGGAATGCATTGGGCCAGAGACGCATGGTTCGCATGGAGTCTGGAACGCATTGGGCCAGAAACGCATGTAACGCATGAAGTCTGGTATGCATTGGACCAGAGACGCATGGAACGCATGGAGTCTGGAACGCATTAGGCCGGAGACGAATGAAACACATGGAGTCTGGAACGCATTGGGCCAGAGACGCATAGATTTTTGTCGTCTTCTGAATTCGTGGCATTTGAACAACTGTTTACTACCAAAAGTAATTATGACAAAGTTGTCAGCCCGAATTCTAATCATCGGTACAGGATTCGAGGTGGTCATTATGAGTGTCTGTTTTATCGGAGTCATAAATGCCCTGATGTGACTGTAGGGACGATGCATCAAAGGACGGCATGCATCTCGGAATATCATGTATCCGAGGGTGTTATGCGTCCACCATTGATGCGTCTCTTGCTTATTTGTTGACTGTAAACTGGAGCGCATGGAGAGATTTTTTATGCTTCTACAGTCTAGAGTTGGTGGAGACAAATCCACTACATAAATATGCTGAAATAAAGTGCTGAAAGTAAGATAGATAACGACAGACTCAAGTAGAAGTCCGCAACCAGGATGGTATCATTCCAAGATCAAATGTACTCGCCGGGTACACCTCCTCTGCCTCGTAGATAGAGTCAGGACCCGGCCCGTAAACCTACTAGTACTCCGGCTCAACTAAACCTGGAAAGGAACCAGGTCCAAGTCCTCAGAGGAACATAACAAGATACATACAAATATGCCACTAATGATATGAAAGTACTGCAATAAAATATTGGTGAACCAATCTAAGTGTAAATACAATGAGAACCATGTTCGACGCATGAGCTGCTGGCTAAAATGGGATCGACATAATTTTCTGGGAGAAACAGAGGCATACTACAGCGTAGCGTCGTGGATGCCAGAGGCTGAATCTAATACTAATATATACATGGTCATCTTACACAGTAATCCAGCGGAGGTAGCGGGTTACAAAGAAAAAAGTATAGTTAGTCTATACGCCTAGTGAGTGTCCTCCCCACCAAATGTTGATGTATCTGTCGTGCACCACGACATGCCCAGCTCCTACTCCTGAGTCGAGATCAAGTATCTAAATGCTTTGTCACGCATCTCGATTATACTATTGTACGGCTGGTACAAGAGTCTGCGTCCACACATGAACCACTTCGTGCCATAAATATGTCAAGGTCATAGAGAGATTGAGGCACCTCTCAAATAAGGGGTTTAGCTTCTAAGTACTAAGTCACGCATAATCGGTCCAACACCGACTTGCACCCAAGTTATTCTTGGACGCGCAATATCGTTCAATCAGAATAATAAAATAAAATTAATGCAGTTGCAGTATTTAAAAATTGTAAACAAGAGTGGCAAGGTATACTTGCCTGGGTCCAGTAGCGAAAAAGGAAGTAGAGAATGATATAGAGCCAGAGTCCAGACAGTCTAGAGAACCTAGAGATAACATTTGAATTTAATTAATTATTGAACTTATAATATAACCCCTCTCTCGATATAATTAAACCTATCTATTATGTAGGTCGGGTTAGGTTTTTAAGAGTAATAGGGATATATTTACATGCCAATTTATAAAAATTCGTAGTCACAACATGCATTTCAAGTAGCTGGGCTAACTTTCCTATTCTGCTAAGTACCCTTATGAACTCCACATTAAACTGAGTTACACTCCTCATTCTAACACACAATAAGGACCCACACATAGACTTGTATATCATGCATGGCTCCCTCAAACGCATCTATACACACAATATTATATATCAACTCAGTGTACCACTTCACCAAATTTTTTTTATCATACCTACAAGGAACTACCCATAGCTATATACATCAAGTAAGATCTTCTTCTCAACCTAACACACACGCACACGTGGGTGATCCCCAACCTTTCAAACATGCTCAAGTGTAGAAAATAAACAACACCACCACCCTACGTCCGTGTTGTTCTTTAGATATAGGGAAAAAATAAACATCTTATGCACAACTTTGCACAAAACTCAAGTATTGATATATGATTCCCCTTTTTCCATTCTTCTCTTTTGTAGGCACAACCTTCATTTCTCTTCATTCACTATGTATAGTTCCCATGCACACATGTTCATATGTCTTCACTCGTGACCTTTCTTCTAACTCCCTTTCTTCTTTTGCAAGCACACATACAATACCTTATTCTACTCAATATGCAACTCTGCTATATATAATCCAACGGAACACACAACTACAGATGAGAATACACTTCCATAGTAGAGAAGTTACATCATCATTGTTCTCTCAACAAAAATCCTTTCTACCGATTTTGATAGTCTCCTTTGTAGATTTGTATTAAAGCAGGGCTAAAACATCAATAGAGAGGAGGCATTACACAGAGAATTAAGGAGAGTTCATCTCACTAAGAAAGCTATGGAGAAAAATGTTATGACCCAGGTATAGTGCTGCCATGCTTACTAATCTACTCGTCCCACCGTATCATTCAAAGATGTACTCCTATTTACCCACACCTACATTTATAACTACAGCTATGATAGCAATTAGGAGCAAGCAAACGTGATATAAAGTATTAACAGAGGTGGTGGTTGATATCTCACCGAGATTGAGGGATGGGATTGCCGGAAAGAAGGGGTCGATCACAGACGTCCACGTGCCGGAAGTCGTCGGTGCCTCGTTGACGAGAAGGGAACGACGGAGTGAGGGGACTGTGGATAGAGGCAGCTAGGGTTTTACCTAGGAGGAGGGAAGGAGATATTTCCAATACCTCCCATTTCACTGGACAAAAGGAGAGGAGACTGTCGGAAATACGAAACTCAGAAGTAATTATGTAAATGTAAGTTGGGTATTTTCCAAACTCCACACATTTCGGTTGTTTTCTTGATCTTTATAATTGTTAAATTGTCTATTGCAAGGAATTTAGTGTTCATTTTCATAAACTGGAAGTACATTGGACAAATTTCGTTTGGTATAAACATAATTGAAGAGAAGTTACATAATAAGACACTGTTTGGTTGGTAATTTTGTTGTGTATTGGTTGGTAAATTTTTTTATCTTTATAATTGTTAAATTGTCTTTTGCAGAAAATTTAGTGATCATTTCCTTAAACTGGAAGTCCATTGGACTAATTTCGTTTGGTATAAACTTAATTGCAGAGAAGTTACATAAGAAGTGACTGTTTGGTTGGTAATTTTGTTGTGTATTGTTTGTTAGAACTCAATCCTACTCTAATTTACAGGAAAAAAATATTGTCAAATTTTGGACCTTATAGAAACTATTAGCTAGTCCACCCTACACCAAAATTATGGTTCCGCCACTGATTACAAGTGAAGATGGATGGGATAACTGGGAGATGGAGGCTCCATACCTACAATAGCAGAAGAAATGCAACTTTATTTTTTATTTTTTTATTTATACTAACATTTTCTATGTTTTATGTTTATTACACGGATCTCTCCTATATTTTATGTTTTATGTAAATGGTTATTACACTAACCATCCTTAAAACATAAAATATATGGTATGTCCGTGTAATTATTTTCAAAATAAACGAAGTCCGTGTAATAAACATAAAACATATGAAGGTTAGTGTAAATAATCCTACTTTTTTTTATTCACTTCATAGCTATCCAAACACTGAAAGTATGATTTGACAAATTCCAAGTTATAAAATATCGCTTGTCCAAATATTAGAACTCACTTTCAACAAACGAAAATTAGCATGAAATTCAAAAGTATACATATTATATTTTAACATATCAAAAATTTAATTTTATACTTTCTTACACTTTTCAGCATCGAAACAGCCGTCAACAAATTGTGAGTAATTTCAGGGGATATTTAGACTTTGGGTCTCATATAAGTTCCATAATTAGTATTTGGATCTCAAAAGTGTCAAAAAAAAATTAGTGACACTTTTGAGACATTAGTGACACTTTTGAAATCTAAATACTAATTATGTATATATGGAGACCAAAACACTAAATATAAAACTTATACGAGACCCAAAGTTTAAATACCGCTAATTTCAGCCAAGTTTGACAGACTTACTTGCCGTGAAGTTTTACTAGGAAAATTAAAAATATATATAAGTAAACAATGTTCACTCTTGCTGCCTTCCCTCCAGCAAAATATTCAAACAATCTATAGTGAATTCTGCACACAGCCTACAAAGACCACGATCCGTGTGAATTAATGAAAATTTATCAGTGTTACATGGGCCTGGCAGGCCCGGGTCGATTCCATCCAGTTTGATCGGATTTGACAGTCCGGACCGGGCCTAGCGGATTGGGAGTTAAACCCGCGAGTTGTGTCCGGGCTGGACCGGATTGTCGCAATGGAAACTCAGCCCGTCTCAAGTGGAACAACGGACCGGACTTTATTTCTGTTTAGTTTTAGCATGCCCAACCGACTGCAGTATAATATTCAATTGTACTATTTGTTAGCTATAAAATTTGGATGATGCCATCCCTCATTATGTAACATCTTGAGCCAACAGAACTGCTTCTTTCGACGTCCATCTCCAATCTTATAATGCGGCTTGAAATCGATTCAAAATTGACCCGTCCTAGCCGTAAGTAAATACTCAACCAATTTATTTTATTTTTTAAAAAAAAATTAGAAGATAAATAAAAACTTAAACCAACTCCCCTCTTATCCGTCCAAGTAGTAAGTAAATACTCAATCAATTTAATTTTTTTAAAAATTTATAATTATAAAATAAAAAATAAAAAATATATTATTTTTGACAAATATTATTTAACATTAAATATTCGTGCATCAAGATCGAAGCTTCATGGATCAACTGGTATCCAATCGGTCGAAATTGGACAAAAATACTGCACCTCAATTTATTAAAAGCCTTAAAATGAGAAAAATGCCTTAAAATGGATAGAATCGCTTCCATAATCCATGTAGAAAACCCTCAAATTATTAAAAATTAATCAATAAATAAAAACATGTCATTATCCACGAGAAAATAAAAAGATTTTTATGCATGCACGTTAGACTATATATTTACCCGTACAATGTGGTTGTCCTTTGTTCGAACAAAAAAGATTGTGAAAGATGAGAAACCACCTAATATAAAAAAAAAAAATTTACTCTTTTAATTTGTCTCGTTAGCAAAATAAGATTCGATAAACAAATATAACGATTAAGCAATATATGACTCGATCAAAATGTACCATACCATCTACAAACCGTCAAATTTGACCGTCAGTGACTGTTTTAAAAAATAAAAAAATACTCAAAATATCCTTTCCTCTTTTCATTCATCTTCCTTCCCTCCCTCACCCCATCCTCCCCCTCCCCCTCCCCCTCCTCCCACCGATGCTCCTCCTCACCCCCCCCCCCCAATCCCATCGGGATGAAGAAATTGAGGGAGGGATAAAATCGTCATTTCAGACATATTTTAACATTTGTTAATGACATAATTCAAAATTGACATAAATTGAGCTAAAATATAAATATAATTTTTTTTTTAAATCAGAGGTCTTTAAATATAAAAATATAAATCTAAGAAGAATTTTTTTTGTATTTTATTCCATATCATACATATACATGTATTAACATGAGAAGCCTGTATCAAACTACAAAATAGTCTGTTTTTTCTTTTTCTTTTTCTAACATGTTATTGGTTGAATGTTCGAGTATTTCCAAGTTGCTGGTTTAACAACGAAATGAAAAATAAGTGAAAGTCAGGTGACCCAAGGAGGTTTATACTCTCCTCAATTGCAAAGGTCTATTTAATTACAACCGCTAGAATATTGAGGTATAATTTTATATATAATTCTATTTTTGATTAATGAAATATATATAATTTTTTTTTGCCCTGACGATCTTTATGACATGAATAATTTTTTTGGTTGTTGATCTATATACGTGCTATTATTGGGATTAAATTGCAAATATAGTGATTGACCCATATGACTTAGGTCCAAGTTGATATGTGGATGTATAAATATGTAATATCATGATGAATAAAAGATCTAGATTATTCTCTCCTACTACTTCTTAACATGGTATCAGAGCATGATGGCTATGGCACGATTTTTTTTTCCATAGCGGCGGCAGCTACGACGATTTTTTCACCACGGCAGCGACGGCGAGTTTTCTACGTCGGTGGAAGCGGCAACAAGGATCGATCTCATCTTCCCGTATTACATTGGTTCTAATGACAATCTGGGTAATACAATTACGAAAGTGGTGTTTCGTGAAAAAAATTACGAGGAATGGTCGAGATCTATTCGGCTTTCTCTACGGGTTCGACGAAAATTTGGATTTATTGACGGGTTTATCGATAAACCTACGGAGAATGACAGGAGGATTGGTGTTGTGTCCAATCGATGCTTGTGTAATGGATCTTGCAGACTATTGACGCTTCAGTGAAGAAGACGATACCCTAATTTGAGGAGGCGAAATCGCTGTGGGATTCGCTCAAGGACCGATTTAGCGTGAAAAATGGCGCTAGAATTCAACAGATAAACATTCGTTGGCAGAGTGTCGCCAAACGAAATCCATGTTTTCGGTCGCCTACTTCGACCAATTGCAGACTCTTTGAGATGAGTTGGGGACTTATGAACCTATTCCGATGTGCAGTTGCGACAAATGTACGTGATATCCCGAAGAAGCTGTAGAAACGGGTTGACGAGGAGCGCTTTCACCAGTTTCTTATGGGATCAATCAGGAACTCTATGGCAACGTCCTCTCGATTTTATTGGCACAATATTCGTTCCCTACTTTGGCGCGAGCTTATCAATCCATGCTTCAGGAGGAACGATTGCGCACGTCCACACAAGTCTCCTCTCAACGGGACGAGATTATAGCGCTTGCAGTTAAAACTCCTTCTATTAACTGTGGGCCATCTTGTTTGGATGCTAGAAATAAATCGGAGTTGCTTAGCAATTTTTGCAAACGCAACGAACATGAAGAAACCACTTGCTTCGAGAAACATGGATTTTCGGATTGGTGAGGAGATAGGCCGCGTGACGGCATACGAGGGGCTGGCCGCGAATGTGGTAGAGGACACGCTGGTGGTGGTGGACGTGGACGGGGAGCGGAGGTGCGTGCGACGGTGGCAGGACGTGGCGCGAGCGACGGCTACGGCACAGACACGTATGGAAGGTGATGGTGCAGGCGGTGTTCCGGGAATAGCTTCGGACCAATGGCAGCAACTTATTTCTCTACTTGGTAACTCTTCGGTCAAATCTCCAAATGACTGTATGGTGGGTAAGTCAATTGCACCTTGGATTATTGATACAGGAGCTTCGAATCATGTTACTGAAAATTTGGATTTATTGTCGGGGGTGACAAAAATGGAGGAATGTCCGGTTGGGCTCCCAGACGGATGGACTGCGGTTGCCTCGTGCTGCGGGCGTATTGCTCTTGCACCGGGTGTTGTTCTCACGAATATTCTATTTGTACCTCAATTACATTGCAATTTAATTTCTGTGGTCCATATTATTGATAATACAAATTGTGTTGTACAATTTACTAAAAAATTGTGCGTGATATAGGACCCCAGTTTGAGGACCCTGATTGGCGTCGGTTAACGGCGGGACGGACTCTACTACTTTCGTATTGTACCGAAGACTCATGCCTTAGCAGTGACTGAAATGACTTCTCTGGACATTTGGCATCAGCGACTTGGGCATCATTCTGATAAAGTAGTAAAGTCTCTTTCTGTTGTTAGTAGCTCTAGTAGTTCAGTGAATAAGGCATGTGAAGTTTGCCATCAGGCAAAGCAAACTCGAGGTATTTTTTCTGCCAGTGACTCTCGGGCTGTTACAATTTTTTATTTGATACATTGTGATCTTTGGGGGCCGTATCCTATGTCTTCTTCGTGTGGAGCTCGATATTTTTTTACTATTGTGGATGATTTTTCTCGCGCTGTTTGGATGTTTTTGTTGATTGATAAGACTGAAGTATACAAGATGTTCTCATCATTTTTTTCTATGATTGAGCGGCAGCTGAATTCTAAAGTTCGAATTGTGTGAAGCGATAATGGTACTGAGTTTAATTGCCTGCGTGACTACTTTGCACAGAATATTATTTTGTTTCAGACATCTTGTGTGGGTACACCTCAGCAGAATGGGAGGGTCGAACGAAAACATAGACAATGTGGCACATGCTTTAGTTTTCAGGAAAATTTGCCAATTTTTTTTTTTGGAGAATGTATTTTGACGGCCGGTAATTTGATTAATCGACAAGTCTTCTTGGTTTTAAAATACCTTATAAAATTTTATTTGGTGCTTCTCCTTCTTATGATGACTTACGTGTTTTTTGTTGTCTACGTTTTGCCCACAACCAAAAAGCTAAAATGGATAAATTTACCAGTCGCAGTCAAAAGTGTGATTTTTTGGGATATTCCTATGGCAAAAATGGTTGGAAAAATGTATGATCTTGCTACTGGTGACTTTTTTTTGTCTCTCGAGATGTTAAATTTTATTAGACTGAGTTTTCCTATTCTGTTGAGGATGGTCGTGGTGGTACGACTTCACGTGAGCTTGCACTTCCTGTCGTGAGTGATGATGATTTGGATTTTGATCCTGTGATCAACAGTACTACGGGATGTAATTTGCCTCATATGGATGGGACAGTCGAATCCCCGGATGGGAACGACACGGTGGGGACGGCTGATGGTGAGGGTGGCGTGGCTGAGGCCAATGTGGAGGATAAGTCGGCGGAGGATGAGGCGGCGGTAGGGGCGCCAAATGGTGAGGGTGTACTGGGGCGTGGAATGTGTGACAAAATTTCGTCCGTGAAGCTCTGCAATTTTGTTGCAAATACAATTCGAAAGTTGAGTCACATTCCTTCCTCCCAATGTTCCACCACGTCCAATCACTCATCGGGTACTCCTTATCCTATAGAACATTTTTAAATTGTGATCAATTTTCTCTGGGACAGAGAAATTTTTTTGCAGCTGTAACCGCAGGTACAAAATTGACCTCCTTTAAAGAGGTGGTTAAAGATGCAGGGTGGCATGAAGCTATGCAGAAGGAGATACGAGATTTTGAGGATAATGATACCTGGACAATGGAGACGCTTCCGGCTGGAAAACGTGCTCTGGGGAGCCGGTGAGTGTATAAGATAAAGTATAATTCTGATGGGAGTGTTGAGCGGCTTAAAGTCCGTTTGGTGGTTTTTGACAATCATCAGGTTGAAGGGATTGATTACACTGATAATTTTGCTTCTGTTGCGAAAATGGTTATTGTTCGTGCTTTTCTTGTAAACACCCTAAATTTTTCAGATTTTTAAAAATTAATTTATGGATTTAATATGCAATTTACATAGGACATGTAGTGAGTTTATAATTTTTAATTGCCAATAAACAACATTAAAATGTAATGAAAATATGATTTTATGGTGTAAAATAGAAAACCGGACTTAGGGTAATTTTCTGGGATTTTATTGGGCCTCGGACCTATTTTTAAAAGCCTAAAAACTATTTTCAAAATAAATTAATTAATTAATTTATATTATATTATCATTTTCCTATTTTTTATTTTTTTTTCTGCCTTGAGCCCGGCCCGGCCCGGTGGGCCGAGCCCATGAATCTCAGCCCAGCCTCACCCTTAACGGGTCGGGCGGGTCCGCTCACCCGGAGCCCGCCGCCCGACCCGACCCGGACCCCGGTCACCCCTGTCCCCAGTTCCCCACGACCCCGAGAAACCCGCCGCCCGCCGCGTTCTCCGGCGACGTGGCCGGAGAACCTCCCCACGACCTCCCCCTCCGACCTCTCCGCCACGACGCCCCGGCCTCGCCCTCCCCAGTCCCCTATTTAAAGCCTCTCCTCCGCCCTCCTTGTTCCCCCCAAAAACCCGAGCCCTAACCCTAACTCTACCCCGTCCGGCGATCCCCGTCCGGCGACCCCGACCCCCTGCGACCCTCCGGCCTCCTCGAAAACCCGCCGTCCCATGTGAGCCGCCCCAGCGAGCACCCTCCCCGACGCCGGCCAGAACCTCTCCTCCTCTCTCCCCGCGGCTGCTGTTCTCCCCTCCGCCGGAGTCGCAGCCACCGCCCGGTCGACGATCCCCCGCCCGGCCGCAGCTCGCCCCGCCGAGTCCGGCCTTCTCCGGTGATCCCCCAGCCAGCAGGACACGCGGACACGCGGACACAGCACCGGACACAGGGAACCCTAGCCGAGGACACGTGTCCAGGACACGATACGGACGCAGAAAACTCCGATTTCTCGGTCCCCTTCAGGTACTCATAACTTCCTGCTCGTAACCCCGATTTCGATTCCGTAAATTTTTACGGGAAGCCTGTATGACCCTCTCGGTGTCCGGACAAACTGTTCGGGGCATCGCGTCCTGTGGTGATCGCACACCGCGATCCAAAAACAGGAAAAACCCAGGCCCGGTTTCACCCCGGAACTGAGTACGCCCTGCCAAACGGGACGACTTGGTCGCGCACGGTCTTCACAGATACGTGCGCCTCGTCGATACGGACGTGTGAGATTTCGCGGAAGCTGATTCGGATGTGCGTGCACACCGGAATCAACGCGTATCCGCGGACATCGCTCCGTATTCGCCTTTTCTGTAATTCACCCTAACTTCGTGCACACAAGTCGAATCGAGACGAAACTAGCGCCATCGGACTCGTAGCGATACGCTGGTCCTGTGGGTCAAGTTTGGTCCGATTCTGAGAACGTTGACGAAATTGCGTGTCGTGGGCCCCACAGGCCCCGCTCGACGGGCGATTTCGTGATCGGCTCATCGGAATTCAAATCTGAAAGTTCCGTTGGGTTCGTATCAGCGTTCCTGACCTGTTGACACTAAGTTTGGTAAATTTGGAGACCATTGACCCTGACACGTTTTTGGTGCAAAGCGGGCCCACCGGTGGACCCCGTTTTGGCCCGAAATTACCGTTTTTGCCCTTGTCTCCAAATTGGACCCAAGGACAGGCGATCCTAGCTGTTTGACACCTTCTGAGCGTGATGGTACTATTTATTTCAGCTTTCGGAGACATCTCTGGAAATTTCCGAAACCAGGACCTTAGTGGAATTTAAACTTCAGGCAAGTGCACCTTGCCAAACTTGCAGTCATTATTTTCATATTTTCTGTAAAAATACTCTGCTGGATTTCTTGTGCAATTTCATATAAACTGATTTAAACTGCTTAACCTAGGGAACGTATGACGTACCTAGTGTCCGATCATAGTCGGGTGCCAACACCGTACGCGGTGTTGGGTTCGTCATTTAGAGATGGATTTACGATACCCTTTACTCTTGTACTTGACCTATCAAGTACCCTACAACCCAGGACACTTGACACTATGCATGGACAAAATCTTCCTGAGATATTCATGGTGATTCTGTATAGGATACAGGACTTGACAGAGATATGTTATTATAGACATTATGACTTGTTGCATTAGTTATAATCCCGCTAACATGGACATGAGACGTTATGGTCATGGCTTGCGTGATTACATTGGGTGGGGAGAGACACACAGGCTACAGGCTGTTCTATATATATATCTACTATTATTGTGAGGTTGTAGACTCTCCAGCAGAGCTAGACCCTTTACGTGTTATTACTGCTACCGGCTCCCCGACACAGAGCTTGTAGCGGTCTCAGCTTGAGTACTAGTGTTGCTCTCATTTGCATATCACATAGATGGTTAGTTACTTAGTTTACCCTGCTGATTCATTATTTATTGCACTGCTTATTCATTTTGGCTTGTATTATCTGTGCCTTGCTATGTCCACTGAGGACCTGGAATGGATTATGTCCCCAGGTTTAGCTGAGGAGCAGTATCCCGAGATATACGGGACAGGAGCTGAAGCTATTGCTGGAGCTGAACCGAACACTGAAGACGAGGTGACTGCCGAGGACTTCTCCTGAGTGCTTGTTCCAGTACTCAGTATTTATTTCATGTTTACATCTTTTGTTCCTGGCCTATAGAGCCAGTTTATTTCAGACTGTAGTCGGATTGTTGCTCCGACTGACTTGCTGTGATGATGTTGCTACTTATTTTCATTTGATTATGCAGTTTATTTCTTTATCTTCATGGATGAGATTAGTGTGACTTGTGTAGTAGACCTTATTTACAGCTTAAGTACGCCCTGATGGCTCCATTAAATTAGGTTATCCATCGATGCGTGCTGCTGGCCATTGCCACGCATCTCCAGTCCCTCGGCATTTTGGGACTGGGGCGTGACATGGTTTTTGTGGTGGCCCATGCAGGTCCTAACTAAATTGTTCGGTTTCAACTTAGGGACCGGACAGGCCTGCAATAAGATAGGTTATAGGATCTCATCCATATATTTAATCATTTTTGAACTCTATGTCGAACTCAATTTAATTGCTTGAATTGCATCCTGTTTGATTCCTCTGTGCGTTCTCATTGTTTTCTTTTGATGCAGAGAAATGGATCCCAGACGTGGTGACGAGACCCCCTTGGGAACACCGACTGAAGCAGGGTTTACCTGCGAAGCTGGAACGACGCCGGATACCAGAGGACAATCCTCTCAGAGCAACCAAACTGGCCAGCCAAGTTCCAGATTCAGGCGTGATGACATCCCGCCTCCTCCCCAGTTCCCTCCTATGATGCCTGTCTTTCCCCCAGGGCAGGCAATGGACGGCCAGCAAATATTCCAGATGTTCTACGCCATGATGCAGGCACAACAACAGATTCAACAGGAGACCCAACGCCGAGAGGCCGAGAACCTAAGGAACAGCCTGGTCGCAGCATTGGAGCATGCACCAAATAGGCGGCCAACGACGGGATCTATTACGGATTTCTGTCAACTCAAGCCCCGTACCTTCTCGGGCAAGGAAGGACCAACTGAAGTGCATGAATGGCTTACAAACACATAACATCAGTTGGAGGCCGCCGAACTACCAAGGGACAAATGGATGATTGCCGTCAGGATGCAACTGACGGACAACGCGCATCATTGGTGGCTGTCCGAAGAAAGAAGGCTCGGACCTGATCAGGTTACCTGGGAGGAGTTCTCCAGACTCTTCCAGGAAATGTACATCCCTGTTGTGGCTCGGTCAGAACTCCGAGACCGATTCAACCGCCTGATCCAGGGCAACATGACGGTGGAGGAATATAACGCCGAATTCATTCGCCTGAGCCGCTTCGCCCCTTCGCTAATTCCTACCGAAGAGGAGAAGGCGGAGAAGTTCTTTGATGGGCTCAGGTTCGAGCTTCAGAAGTTAATCGGATCGGTCGCGCCCACCTCTTATACCGACGTCCTAGCTGCAGCACGTCGGCTGGAGCGCGTTACTCGGAGGGAATCAAGCCTGAAACGTCCCTTCTCCTCAGCACCGTCCAAGTTATCACCAGGGGAATCTGCTAAACGTCCCCAGAAGAGCCCGCCTCCAAGAGCAGCAACTAAGAACCTGCCTACTTGCCACTACTGCAGCAAGGTAGGACATATTGAAAAGGAATGTCGGCGCAAGCTGGGACTCTGCCTGGTTTGCGGATCTGGACAACACTTCTCCAAGGACTGCTCGGAACGTCGAGAGGGAGTTCCGAATCGACCAGCTCCACCTGCAGCTCTTCCAGCTGGGGGAGCAACACAGACAGGGCCTGGAGGAGCCAGGCCACCTCTACCACCTCAGGCAGCACTGTTCCAACAAGCTCGTCAGCAAAGGGGTCCCGCTCAGGGACGAGGTCAGGCATATGCACTAGCAGTCACTGAGGAAGCTACTGCAGGCGAAGTGATAGCAGGTACCATATTAGTAGCTTCAATTTCTGCTGTAGCATTATTTGATTCTGGAGCTTCGCATTCATTTATTGCTGCTAGCTTCGTAGCCACACATAGAATAGCTACCGCATCTCTCTCGAAGATGAAGAGAATCCTAACGGGAGGTGGAATTATCCCGGTTAGTGATACTTGTAGATCATGTTCGGTAGTATTCTGTGACCGAGAGATGCGAGCCCAATATCTGATCTTTTCTATGCCTGATTACGATGTTGTACTTGGTATGGACTGGTTAAGTCAGTACCATGCGACACTGGATTGCCGGCTTGGAAAAGTGATATTTAGACCCCCTAGCCTTCCTGAGTTTGAATTTCTTAGAGGAGCTGTAGAACAAGGGGTCCAGCCAACTCTTAGGGTATTGACTGTAGAAGAAGATTCAAGTTACCCAAGAGTCATAACGGAATTTGTGGATGTATTTTCCGACGACCTTCCAGGTTTACCACCTGATCGGGAGATAGAATTCACAATAGACCTAACTCCAGGAGCCGAACCTATCACCTCATCGGTATATCGGCTAGCACCTAAGGAGTTAGTGGAGCTGAAAACACAAGTTGACGACCTTCTGGAGAAGGGATTTATCCGGCCTAGTGTTTCACCATGGGGAGCACCTATACTCTTTGTACCCAAGAAAGACGGATCTGTACGGCTGTGCATTGATTACAGAGCCCTTAATGCTGTAACTATTAAGAACCGGTACCCATTACCACGCATTGATGATTTGTTTGACCAGTTGAGTGATGCTAAGGTATTCTCCAAGATTGACCTTAGATCCGGTTATCATCAGATTAGGGTGAAGAAAGAAGATATCCCAAAGACGGCCTTCAGAACTAAGTACGGGCATTATGAGTTCCTAGTTATGCCGTTTGGTTTAACCAACGCACCTGCTGTATTTATGAGTTTGATGAACGGGGTCTTCCATCAGTACTTGGATAAGTTCGGGGTGGTGTTCATTGATGATATCCTAATCTACTCCAAGAACCACGAAGAGCACGAGGAACACCTTAGAATTGTGCTAGAAACCTTGAGAAGGGAGAAGCTGTATGCCAAACTCAGCAAATGTGAGTTCTGTATGGACAAGGTGCCATTCTTAGGGCATATTATCTCGGGTGAAGGACTGTCTGTGGACCCAGAGAAAGTCACTGCTATAGAAACCTGGCCTACCCCTACCTCTGTTGCGGAAGTGAGAAGTTTTCTTGGACTTGCTAGGTATTACCGGCGGTTCGTAGAAAATTTTTCAAGAATCGCAGAGCCGATGACTAAGCTGACACGGAAGGATCAGGAGTTCATATGGACGGAAGAATGCCAGCATGCCTTTGAAGAATTGAAGAGGCGTCTAACAACAGCACCAGTCTTGACTCTTCCCTCAGGGTCAGGAGGTTTTGTTGTATATAGTGATGCGTCCGGTAGTGGACTAGGTTGTGTCTTGATGCAACATGGCAAGGTTATCGCTTATGCATCGAGGCAGCTGAAGGTCCACGAGAAGAACTACCCAACGCACGACCTGGAGCTAGCCGCAGTTATTTTTGCATTGAAGATCTGGAGACATTATCTGTATGGAGAAAAGGTCGAGATATTCACTGATCATAAGAGCTTGAAGTATGTTTATACACAGAAGGAGCTCAATATGATGCAAAGGCGTTGGCTTGAGTTGATGGTGGACTTTGATATCGATCTGCAGTACCACCCGGGGAAAGCAAATGTTGTAGCCGATGCCCTCAGCAGAAAACCCTCGGCTTATTTCTTAACGGAGCAGCCTCAGCTATTACAAGACTTGCAAGATCTTCAGATAGAGGTTGTTCTACCTGGACAAAATGGTTTGCTGGCTAACCTCGAAGTGAAGTCATCGCTGGTGGAGAGAATCAAGGAAGCTTTGCCTAATGATGCCAGATTCCGAAGGCTGAGAGAAAGAACAGAAGCAGGCTTGCAGACGGGACTTCGCATCCACGAGGATGGAACATTAAGGTGCAGAAATCGCCTATGTGTTCCAAATGGAGAATTAAGGCAGGAGTTGATGACAGAAGCCCATAGCTCCATATACTCGGTTCATCCAGGAGGAACCAAGATGTACCGGGACTTGAGACAATATTACTGGTGGCATGGAATGAAAAGGGAGATTGCCCGCTTTGTGGCGAAATGCTTAGTCTGCCAGCAGGTGAAGGCCGAGCACCAGAGGACTGCAGGTATGTTGCAGCCACTTCCCATCCCTGAATGGAAGTGGGAGCATATTACCATGGACTTTGTCACTGGGTTTCCAAGAAGCCCTAGTGGTAAGGATGCAGTATGGGTCATCGTGGATCGGCTCACTAAGTCGGCTCACTTCTTGCCGTTCAGAGTCGGACAATCCACAGAAGTACTAGCCGACATGTATATGCGTCAGATCGTAAAATTACATGGAGTGCCGGTTAGTATCGTATCAGATCGAGACTCAAGATTTACATCTCACTTCTGGCGAAGCATGCAAGAGAGTCTCGGCACCAGGCTCAAGTTCAGTACTGCCTATCATCCTCAGACAGACGGACAGTCAGAGCGCACAATTCAGATCCTAGAAGATATGCTGCGATCTTGTATACTGGACTTCGGAGGATCTTGGGAAGATCATCTGCACTTAGTGGAGTTCTCCTACAACAACAGCTATCAGGCAAGCATTCAGATGGCACCTTTCGAAGCGTTGTACGGAAGGAAGTGCAGATCTCCAATATGCTGGAGCGACGTTGGCGAACGTCAATTACTGGGTCCAGAGTTGGTAACGGAGACAGTGGAGAAAGTAAAGCAGATTCAGAACCATCTCCGTGCAGCCCAGGATAGACAGAAGCATTGGGCAGATGTACACCGACGACCCCTGGAGTTCAAGGAAGGAGAGCATGTATTTCTGAGAATCTCGCCCACTAGAGGTACTATCAGATTCGGCAGCAGAGGCAAGTTAAGCCCAAGGTACATTGGGCCATTCGATATCTTGGAGCGCATCGGTGAGGTGGCTTACCGTCTTGCATTACCTCCGTCCTTAGAGAGAGTGCATGACGTATTCCACGTCTCATAATTGAGGAGGTATGTGACGGACCCAAGCCATATAGTTGATCATTCTGAGATTTCAGTGGGACCTAGCCTGAGATACGAAGAGCAGCCAGTGGGTATACTCGACACCAGCGAGAAGACACTGCGAGGGCAGACAATCAGGCTAGTTCGAGTAGCTTGGAAACAGCACTCTCCAGGCGAATCGACCTGGGAACGAGAAGATGTTATGCGACAGCGTTATCCGCATTTATTTGCAGAATCAGGTAACCTAAGCATTTTAATTCTGTAAATCTTGCCTTTATAATTTACCCTTCGATTGCGAGGACGCAATCCTCTTAAGGGGGGTAGATTGTAAACACCCTAATTTTTTCAGATTTTTAAAAATCAATTTATAGATTTAATATGCAATTTACATAGGACATGTAGTGAGTTTATAATTTTTAATTGCCAATAAACAACATTAAAATGTAATGAAAATATGATTTTATGGTGTAAAATAGAAAACCGGACTTAGGGTAATTTTCTGGGATTTTATTGGGCCTCGGACCTATTTTTAAAAGCCTAAAAACTATTTTCAAAATAAATTAATTAATTAATTTATATTATATTATTATTTTCCTATTTTTTATTTTTTATTTCTGCCTTGGGCCCGGCCCGGCCCAGTGGGCCGAGCCCATGAATCTCAGCCCAGCCTCACCCTTAACGGGTCGGGCGGGTCCGCTCACCCGGAGCCCGCCGCCCGACCCGACCCGGACCCCGGTCACCCCTGTCCCCAGTTCCCCACGACCCCGAGAAACCCGCCGCCCGCCGCGTTCTCCGGCGACGTGGCCGAAGAACCTCCCCACGACCTCCCCCTCCGACCTCTCCGCCACGACGCCCCGGCCTCGCCCTCCCCAGTCCCCTATTTAAAGCCTCTCCTCCGCTCTCCTTGTTCCCCCAAAAAACCCGAGCCCTAACCCTAACTCTACCCCGTCCGGCGATCCCCGTCCGGCGACCCCGACCCCCTGCGACCCTCCGGCCTCCTCGAAAACCCGCCGTCCCCCGTGAGCCGCCCCAGCGAGCACCCTCCCCGACGCCGGCCAGAAGCTCTCCTCCTCTCTCCCCGCGGCTGCTGTTCTCCCCTCCGCCGGAGTCGCAGCCACCGCCCGGTCGACGATCCCCCGCCCGGCCGCAGCTCGCCCCGCCGAGTCCGGCCTTCTCCGGTGATCCCCCAGCCAGCAGGACACGCGGACACGCGGACACAGCACCGGACACAGGGAACCCTAGCCGAGGACACGTGTCCAGGACACGATACGGACGCAGAAAACCCCGATTTCTCGGTCCCCTTCAGGTACTCATAACTTCCTGCTCGTAACCCCGATTTCGATTCCGTAAATTTTTACGCGAAGCCTGTATGACCCTCTCGGTGTCCGGACAAACTGTTCGGGGCATCGCGTCCTGTGGTGATCGCACACCGCGATCCAAAAACAGGAAAAACCCAGGCCCGGTTTCACCCCGGAACTGAGTACGTCCCGCCAAACGGGACGACTTGGTCACGCACGGTCTTCACAGATACGTGCGCCTCGTCGATACGGACGTGTGGGATTTCGCGAAAGCTGATTCGGATGTGCGTGCACACCGGAATCAACGCGTATCCGCGGACATCGCTCCGTATCTGCCTTTTCTGTAATTCATCCTAACTTCGTGCACACACGTCGGATCGAGACGAAACTTGCGCCATCGGACTAGTAGCGATACGCTGGTCCTGTGGGTCAAGTTTGGTCCGATTCTGAGAACGTTGACGAAATCGCGTGTCGTGGGCCCCACAGGCCCCGCTCGACGGGCGATTTCGTGATCGGCTCATCGGAATTCAAATCTGAAAGTTTCGTTGGGTTCGTATCAGCGTTCCTGACCTGTTGACACTAAGTTTGGTGAATTTGGAGACCATTGACCCTGACACGTTTTCGGTGCAAAGCGGGCCCACCGGTGGACCCCGTTTTGGCCCGAAATTACCGTTTTTGCCCTTGTCTCCAAATTGGACCCAAGGACAGGCGATCCTAGCTGTTTGACACCTTCTGAGCGTGATGGTACTGTTTATTTCAACTTTCGGAGACATCTCTGGAAATTTCCGAAACCAGGACCTTAGTGGAATTCAAACTTCAGGCAAGTGCACCTTGCCAAACTTGCAGTCATTATTTTCATATTTTCTGTAAAAATACTCTGCTGGATTTCTTGTGCAATTTCATATAAACTGATTTAAACTGCTTAACCTAGGGAACGTATGACGTACCTAGTGTCCGATCATAGTCGGGTGCCAACACCGTACGCGGTGTTGGGTTCGTCATTTAGAGATGGATTTACGATACCCTTTACTCTTGTACTTGACCTATCAAGTACCCTACAACCCAGGACACTTGACACTATGCATGGACAGAATCTTCCTGAGATATTCATGGTGATTCTGTATAGGATACAGGACTTGACAGAGATATGTTATTATAGACATTATGACTTGTTGCATTAGTTATAATCCCGCTAACATGGACATGAGACATTATGGTCATGGCTTGCGTGATTACATTGGGTGGGGAGAGACACACAGGCTACAGGCTGTTCTATATATATATCTACTATTATTGTGAGGTTGTAGACTCTCCAGCAGAGCTAGACCCTTTACGTGTTATTACTGCTACCGGCTCCCCGACACAGAGCTTGTAGCTGTCTCAGCCTGAGTACTAGTGTTGCTCTCATTTGCATATCATATAGATGGTTAGTTACTTAGTTTACCCTGCTGATTCATTATTTATTGCACTGCTTATTCATTTTGGCTTGTATTATCTGTGCCTTGCTATGTCCACTGAGGACCTGGAATGGATTATGTCCCCAGGTTTAGCTGAGGAGCAGTATCCCGAGATATACGGGACAGGAGCTGAAGCTATTGCTGGAGCTGAACCGAACACTGAAGACGAGGTGACTGCAGGACTTCTCCTGAGTGCTTGTTCCAGTACTCAGTATTTATTTCATGTTTACATCTTTTGTTCCTGGCCTATAGAGCCAGTTTATTTCAGACTGTAGTCGGATTGTTGCTCCGACTGACTTGCTGTGATGATGTTGCTACTTATTTTCATTTGATTATGCAGTTTATTTCTTTATCTTCATGGATGAGATTAGTGTGACTTGTGTAGTAGACCTTATTTACAGCTTAAGTACGCCCTGATGGCTCCATTAAATTGGGTTATCCATCGGTGCGTGCTGCTGGCCATTGCCACGCATCTCCAGTCCCTCGGCATTTTGGGACTGGGGCGTGACATTTCTAGTTGTAGCTGCAGCAAAGAATTAGGAACTATATCAGATGGATGTTTACAATGCTTTCCTGCATGGAGATCTTACCGAAGAAGTGTATATGAAAGTACCACCTGGTTTCCGAACCACACGCCCTGATCAGGTATGCAGGCATCAAAAATCTCTTTATGGGCTTAAACAAGGGCCTCGTTGTTGGTTTGCGAAGTTGGCGTCTTCTTTGCAGGAGTACGGATTCTGCCAATTGTACTCTGACTAGTCGTTTTTTACTCTTCATAAGGGTGATGTTCAGATGAATGTTCTTGTGTATGTCGACGATTTGATTCTCTCTGACAATAATTCTGTTGCTCTTACTGCCTTTAATAATTATTTGAGTACATGCTTTCATATGAAGGACCTTGGGGTATTGAAGTTTATTCTTGGAGTTGAGGTAGCTCGAAGTACGGAGAAAAAAAATTTTGCCAACGAAAATATACACTTGACATTATCTCTGACACAAGATTGTCAGGGGCAAAATCCGCAAGCTTTTCCATGGAACAACATCATCAACTGGCACGCTCTACAAGTCCACTGATGTCTGATGGAGAAGCATATCGGTGACTCGTGGGGCGGCTGATCAATCTTTCATTTACTCAGCCGGATTTGGCTTACGTTGTTCACATCTTATTGCAGTTTATGCATGAGCCCCGACGTGATCATTGGGATGCGACTTTGTGGGTTGTTAGATATCTGAAGGGTTGTCCTGGTCAAGGCATTCTCCTTCGCTCTGAATGTGATTTGCGGCTTCGGGGGTGGTGTGATTCTGATTTGGTGAGTTGTCCCATCACGAGACGTTCTTTGTCTGGATGGTTGGTTTTTCTTGGTGATTCACCTATCTCTTGGAAGACGAAGAAACATGTGACGGTGTCCCGCTCTTCGGCCAAAGCAGAATACCGTGCGATGACGGTGATCACGTGTGAGCTTAAGTGGCTCAAAGGGTTGCTTGACAGTTTGCGGGTGCAACATTCGTGTGCTATGGATTTATTTTGTGATAGCCAATCTGCTTTACATCTTGCGCAGAATCCAATTTTTCATAAGCGCACAAAACACATTGAGATAGATTGTCACTTTTTGAGGGATGTTGTTCTTGATGGAGTTATTCGTCTATCTCATGTGCCGACAGATGGACTATTGGCGAATGTTTTCACCAAAGCTTTGGGCAAACGATAATTTGAGTTTCTTTTGCGCAAGTTGGACATTTGTGACTTGCATGCTCCAACTTGAGGGGGTTTATTAGGATTAAATTGTATATATGGTGATTGGCCCATGTGGCTTAGGCCCAAGTTGATATGTGGACGTATATATATGTAATATCGTGATGAATGAAAGATCTAGATTATTCTCTCCTACTACTTTTTCACATCGTTAGATAGATTCATATGCTTGGATCCTGTAAACCCCCAGATTTTACAAGAATATTAAATTTTGATTTTTCGCAATTTTCTGGAATTTTCTGGGATTTTTCTGTAATTAAAATCAGGGTTCTTAATTATTGAATGATTTTTAATTGATAATAAATAACATTAAAATATTATAAAAATAATATTTTTGGGTGTAAAATGGAAAACTGGACTTAGGGTAATTTTTCTGGAATTTATTGGACCCTGGACCTATTTTTAATTACCTAAAAACTATTTATTTATTTATTTGTTAATTAATTAATTAATTAATTAAGTGTATTATTATTATTATTATTATTATTATTATTATTTATTTCTATTATTACCGGCCCAGCCCGCGAACCCAGCCCAGCCCGGCCCATTAGGGCCCAGCCCACGATCCGCCTAGCGGGTCGGGTCGGGTCCGCCCGCCGCCCGACCCGAACCCGCCTGACCCTCTCCCCTCCCTGACCCAGTCACCGTTCCCCGCTTCCGCCGGCCGCGCCGCCCGCCGCTCCGCCCGGCCAGCGCCCCGCACTCCCCGGCCACCACGACCCCGCGGCCCTCGCCGCCTTGGCCGGCCTCCCCGACCTCCTCCCTTCCCTATAAAACCCACACCCCTCCGGCTCCCTCTCCCCTCCGATCCGCCACCACCGGCCCCGGTCAGCCGCCGCTTCCCGCTAGCACCACCGCCCGTGCCACCTCGCCGCCGCCGCAGCTGCTCCCCCTCTCCTTCCCTTTCCTCCTCCCCTCCGGCGTCGATCCACAGCAGCAGCGGCCGAGATCGCCTCCGGCAGCCGCTGCGACCGTCCCCGCTCCCCCGGCGAGCCGCCCTCGGCCTCCCTCCGCCGCAGAGCCGCCCAAGCCGCCTTCCTCCGGCCGGCCCTCCCTCGGTGGAGCTCAAACCCTAACCCTAGCCCTAATTCTCCTCTCTGTGTCGGACACGGGACACAGGACACTGTGTCCTGTGTCGTGTCGGACACGATTTTGACCCTGTTCTCGGGTCCCCTTCAGGTGCGTGTAACTTTCGCCTCGTAGCTCTGTTTTCGATTCCGCAAATTATGTTGTGAAGCCTGTATGACCTTCTCGGTGTCCGGACAAACTGTTCGGGGCATCGCGTCCTATGGTGATCGCACACCGCGATCCAAAAACAGGAAAAACCAGACCCTGTTTCACCCCGGAACTGAGTGCTGTAAGCCCCCTGATTTTCAGAATTTTAAATTTGGATTTTTCCCCAAATTATCTGAATTTTCGGGAATCGTGACCTAGGCCTTTGTTGATTCCAGGATTTTTAATTGCGGTTAATTCCTACCAAAATATTATGAAAATAATATTTTATGGTGTAAAATGGAAAATCGGACATAGGGTAATTTTCCGTGAATTTATTGGACTCCGGAAACCCGTTTAAAAGCCCTAGAAACCAATTTAGAAATTAAACCGAATTTAAATCCGTGCCAACGCCCGACATCCCCATGAGAGCCGAAGTCCAGCCCAAGGAGCGTTGACCCGTTGACCCAGCCCGAATCCTAGGTCTAACCCTATTCTAATTTCTGTATGTATAAATACCTATTTTCCTAAGTTTTCTCTACAAAGAAAAGAAAAAAAGGAAACCCTAATTCCCCAATTTCCCCCCCAAATCCCTAATTCCTAATTAACAATAATTATAACCTAACCCTAACCCTAATACAGCCCTCTCCGCCTGTCGGAATCCCCCGCAGCCCTCTCCGCCTGTCGGAATCCCCCGCAGCCCCTCTCCGCCTATCTCCTCCCCGTCGTCTCCCCTCTCCCCTGCCACGCAGAACCCTCCGCCCAGCCATCTTCCTCCTTCCCGCCTCCTCGTCGATCAGCCCTCGACTTCCCCTAGCCCTAGCCCGCTCGACCACCTCTCTCGGCCAACTCTGCCTTCCTTCCTCCTCCCTCCGTTCTCCCCCAACTCCCCTTGCCTGAACCCTAGACGACCCCGCCGACTCGTCCTTCTTCTTCCAACCGCAGCGCCATCTCCCTCACTCATCTCCGGCCCGCCTCTCCCCAGAACTCTCCGCCTTCGGCCTGACCCGTCCCCGAGACCCCATCACCTTCCTCCCCGACTTCGACCACCTCCTTCCTCAGCCCCGCTCGACCCGACCACCGACCTAACTTCCCCCCACGACGCCTCTGTCTCCGCCTCCAGAATCCCCAGCACCACCACCATCAAACCCCCGCGCCTCCACAACCACCTCCGCCACGAACATCCCCTCTCCTCCGCCCAGCCCACAGTCGACTCTCCCATAGCCTGAACCCTAACCTCCGGCCTCCCTCCGGCCGCCAGCAACCTCCCCACTCCGGCATCGTGCCCTAAACCTAACCCTAACCCTAAGACGGTCACAGTGCACACGGAGACGGACACAGTGCACGCAGGACACGAAGGCGACTCGGACACGTCTCGGACACAGGAAATCAGATTCACGGGGCCCTGTTCAGGTAACCGTTTCTCTCTCCTCGTAATTCCGTTTTTGATTCCGTCAGTTTTATCACGAAGCCTATATGACCCCCTCGGTGCCCGTGCAACTCGCTCGGCGCATCGCGTCCTGTGGTGATCGTACACCGCGATCCAAAAACAGGAAAACCAACATCCCGTTTCACCCCGGAACTGAGTACGCCCCGCCAAACGGGACGACTTGGTCGCGCGCGGTCTTCACAGATACGTGCGCGTCGTCGATACGGACGTGTAGGATTTCGCGGAAGTTGATTTGGATGTGCGTGCACACCGGAATCAACGCGTATCCGCCGACGACATCCCGTATCCGACCTTTCTGGAACACGCCCTAACTTTGTGTACACACGTCGGATCGAGACGAAACTTGCGCCATCGGACTCGTAGAGATACGCTGGTCCTGTGACCCAAGTTTGGTTCGATTCTGAGAACGTTGACGAAATCGCGTGTCGTGGGCCCCACAGGCCCCGCTCGACGGGCGATTTTGTGATCGGCTCATCGGAATCCAATTCTGGAAGTTCCGTTGGGTTCGTATCATCATTCCTGACTTATAGACGCTGAGTTTTTGGAATTTGGAGACCTTTGACCCTGACGCACTTTTCGGTGCAAAGTGGCCCACATGTGGACCCCGCTTTGGCCCGGAAATGACCTTTTTGCCCCTGTGTCCAAATTGGCCTCAAGTACAGGCGTTTTTAGCTATTTGATATTTTCTGAATCTAATGGTAATATTTATTTCAGCAACCGGAGTAGTACCTGCAGACCACACTGAGACCAGAGCTACAGTTGGAGCCAGGACCCCAGGCAAGTGTACCTTGCCAAACTCTGCAGTATTGTTACATATTTTTCTTGCTTCTTTATAGTGCTGTGCATGCTTAACCTAGGACCGTGTGACGTACTTAGCGTCCGATTATCAGTCGGGTGCCAACACCGTACGCGGTGTTGTGTATTGTCATCTAGAGATGGACATTCGTGACCCTTTATATTCCCGTACTTGTCATACCAAGTACACTTGACCCAGGACACTTGACACTGTTCATGAGACAGGATCTTCCCGAGATATTTGTGGTGATTCTGTATAGGATACAGGGCCTGACATTGATATTATATCCCTAGACATTAGATGACTTGTGCATTAGATATGATTGTGCGTGTCATGGACATGAGACGTGTGATTACATTGGGTGGGGAGAGACACACGGGCTACAGGCTGATCATATATATATACACCCCTATTATCGTGAGGCACAAGACTCTGAAGCCCGAGCTTGGCCCATTACTCATTATTACTGCTGCTACCGGCTCCCCTACACAGAGCTTGTAGTATGCTTCAGCCTGAGTTCTAGTGCTGCTCTCATCTTGCATATCACTTAGCTGGTTATTTTAGTATTCCCTTATTGTTCCATCTATTGCTGGAGAGACCCGCAGGCTACAGGTTGACTATATTATGCCGGCTACTCAGTCTCCCGCTGAGCTAGACCACCTCATGATATCACTGCTACCGGCTCCCCTACACAGAGCTTGTAGTTGTTTCAACCTGAGTACTTTTGATGTTCTCTCTCGCAATCCACATAGATGGTTATAGCTTACCCTATTTATTTCATTCTCTGCTGCACTGCATTTATTTTGGCTTGTATTTTCTGTACCTTGCTGTCCCCTGAGGATCTGGATCCGGACTTTGTCCCCAGGACTAGCAGAGGAGATCCACCTAGAGTTATACAGTACAGGAGCATTAGCAGGAGCAGATACAGGAGTTGATACAGGAGCTGTACCGACACCTGAGGACGGGATTGTGCTAGAGGACTTCTCCTGGGTATTGCCTGGTGATACTCATTTATTTCTATTTCCAATTCCTTTATTTCCAGTCTATTGCATTGATGTATCAGACTTGTTCTCGGATTGTTCTCCGAGACACTTTTATTGAGATTTGTTAGTTATTCCTATTTGCATTATTCTTGCATTTGATATGTGATTATCTGTTGTGGATGAGATTAGCTTAGACTGTGACTTGTATCATTGAACCTACATATTCTCATATTACAGCTTAAGCATGCCCCGATGGATCCATTAAATTGGGTTTGTCCATCGGTGTGTGCTGCTGGCCATTGCCACGCGTCCGGTCCCTCGGTATTTTGGGACTGGGGCGTGACATGGTTTTTGTGGTGGCCCATGCAGGTCTACGACTAAATTGTTCGGTTTCAACTTAGGGACCGAGCAAGCCTGCAATAAGAATAGGATAAGTTTCTAGGATCTTATCCACTTGCTTGAAACATTCTTGATATCTATATCAGATTCGAATTTAAATTCTTGACTCGCATCCTGCCGATTCTTGTGCGCCTCTTATTGTTTATTTTGGTTGCAGAGTTATGGATTCACGAACAAACAACGAGACTCCTGCCAGATCACCACGAGATGATGTGGTAACCAACGGAGATGAAGTGACACCAGTTAGTGAAGGTCCATCATCACAGCAAGCAAGTCAGCATGCCTCGAGAATCCCGGAAGATGACGTTCCACCACCGACGCAGTTGGCTCCACCGACGCCTACCATTCCACAAGGGCAGGCTATGGACGAACAACAGATGTTTCGCATGTTCTATGCGATGATGCAAGCCCAACAGAAGGTTCAGGAAGAAGCCCAGCAAATCCAAGCGAAGAAGTTCATCGACAGATTTAGCTCGGAGCTACGGAGATTAATCAGCCCCACTACAACTACCTTAGACGAGAATGTTCTTGCTACAGCACGACCCATGGAGTGTAACACAAGGATAGAGTCCAGCCAGAAGCGGCCGTTTGCATCAGCACCGGACCAAGCACAGCAGGAAAGAGCTGCAAAGCGACCACAGATGAATCCACCACCGAGGGCAGCACCAAGAGCCTTAGTTCTTCCAACTTGTCACTACTGTGACAAGATAGGCCATATTCAAAAAGAATGCAGACGCAAGTTAGGATTATGCTTGATTTGTGGAAACAGTCAACACTTAGCCAAGGATTGTCTTCAGCATCGAGAGAAAGCCTTGATGATTCAACAACCAGTCACATCAGCACCAGCCGGAGCACCACAAAAAGAAGCTACACAAAGACCTCAAGTACACTAGCCACCAGAAGCAACTCCACAGACAATACCTGTCTGTCCATATTGTTGCAAGCGAGGCCATACTGAGGACGAGTGCAGACGAAAAAGGAAAGTATGTTTAGCTTGCGGATCCAGTCAGCATTCACTGAAGGAATGCCCCGAATGTCGAGAAAAAGCGCTAATGTCACCAGCACCAACGCCAGCCTCTCCAACATTGGAAGCACCGCAAACGAGAGTTGAAGGAGTCAGACCACCAGTCCCAGGAGGGAATCAGCCGAGGCCACCCCTGGCACCACAAGCAACACTCTTCCAGCAGGCTCAACAGCAGCAGAGGAATCAACTGCAAGAACGTGAACAAGCTCCAGCGATGACTTTGGAAGACGCGCAGACCCATGGAGTAGCTAATGCGCATAATTTGTCGTAGTTATCTGTTTATCGATTTGTTTTATCTCGTGCCTATTGGTTCGTGACCCCAGCCCTAACCTATGTAATTTTGAACTTGCTTATAATTGATAACAGTAGAGAGCATAGAGTCTTTTGTGATTGTGCTTATCTTGTGATTGTTTTGTGAACTTAAATTAAGTTGTACCTTCTTTCATCATCATCTAGCGTACTTCTAATTATTGTACTACCTTGACTTATGCTGCTAATATAGCCTAGTTTTGCAAGCTTATCCATTTATCGAGCTTGATCATGACATATGTATTATTGGACGCGTACACTAATACAATTGTCTATTCAGAATCAGTGTATTACGGTCTGATCAACCTTAGTACATTTTGGTTCGCTCTTCGCACAACTACTTCACGTGGATTGAGATATATAGTTGACTAGTATACTTGTCCTCTAGATATATCTGAGCATATCGTATCAGTTACATAACTGTACTAATACGAGCATGCAAACAAAGGATTACCATAATAGGATTTCAATCCACAATTGTCTTGACAAATCCCATTTGAATTTGTTAAACGCCTTGATCCTGATACTTCTATTCTATTACCTCGCCCATGAACTCTTTATTATTGATCTTCGTCTTCCCTTACTTCGGAAAGACGAAACCTCGTGCCTAGTATAAGTTGATATATAGACAGCACTAGATATACCCCACAGGCTGGTCGCATCATTGATGACCCTTTTATATATGATAAAAGGAATATCATAGGCGATATGTTTGGTGCTAAAAGGCTTGAGGATTCAATAACATGATTCAATAAGTTGGGGCATAGCTTTCTTAGATATATAGCCTTAGATGATAGATGGGTAAAATCTAAGTTGGGTAGAGACCGCAATGGTTACTTGAGAGGAATTCTTTGAACCCTACTCTATTTTAATTTCGAGGACGAAATTTTTATAAGTTGGGTAGATTGTAAGCCCCCTGATTTTCAGAATTTTAAATTTGAATTTTTCCCCAAATTATCTGAATTTTCGGGAATCGTGACCTAGGCCTTTGTTGATTCCAGGATTTTTAATTGCGGTTAATTCCTACCAAAATATTATGGAAATAATATTTATGGTGTAAAATGGAAAACCGGACATAGGGTAATTTTCCGTGAATTTATTGGACTCCGGAAACCCGTTTAAAAGCCCTAGAAACCAATTTAGAAATTAAACCGAATTTAAATCCGTGCCAACGCCCGACATCCCCATGAGAGCCGAAGCCCAGCCCAAGGAGCGTTGACCCGTTGACCCAGCCCGAATCCTAGGTCTAACCCTATTCTAATTTTTGTATGTATAAATACCTATTTTCCTAAGTTTTCTCTACAAAGAAAAGAAAAAAAGGAAACCCTAATTCCCCAATTTCCCCCCCAAATCCCTAATTCCTAATTAACAATAATTATAACCTAACCCTAACCCTAACACAGCCCTCTCCGCCTGCCGGAATCCCCCGCAGCCCTCTCCGCCTGCCGGAATCCCCCGCAGCCCCTCTCCGCCTATCTCCTCCCCGTCGTCTCCCCTCTCCCCTGCCACGCAGAATCCTCCGCCCAGCCATCTTCCTCCTTCCCGCCTCCTCGTCGATCAGCCCTCGACTTCCCCTAGCCCTAGCCCGCTCGACCACCTCCCTCGGCCAACTCCGCCTTCCTTCCTCCTCCCTCCGTTCTCCCCCAACTCCCCTTGCCTGAACCCTAGACGACCCCGCCGACTCGTCCTTCTGCTTCCAACCGCAGCGCCATCTCCCTCACTCATCTCCAGCCCACCTCTCCCCAGAACTCTCCGCCTTCGGCCTGACCCGTCCCCGAGACCCCATCACCTTCCTCCCCGACTTCGACCACCTCCTTCCTCAGCCCCGCTCGACCCGACCACCGACCTAACTTCCCCCCACGACGCCTCTGTCTCCGCCTCCAGAATCCCCAGCACCTGTAATGCCCCGTTCCCCCTATCCGGGGAGCGCGGCCAAGGAATACTTACGACCGTCCGAACGGGACAGATTGAATTAAGATCCTTTCCTCGTTATGGATTGGTTTCTTCGGAATCAGGTCCCATATACAACGGACTGTGCCTCGAGGATGGACTCGGCGGCAGAGTCGAGAGGGGCCTTTCCGTTGCGTTGGTTTCTTGTCCGTTTTCGTGCCGCTTGGATGCTTTCTTGTTGGTTTTATGACTTGCGTTTTCTTGAACGGTTTCAATGGATTTCATTGCTTTCGTTCTTAGGATTTCGCATTTCGTATCGACCCTTGGAGACCGAAGCAGGAGGTATTGATCATCCGTTGGTGCGTGCAGGTGATCGTGTAGACGACGCGCGAGCGGAGTCTTAGGGACCTCTTCTTCTTCTTCCTATTCAACAAACTTGTGAGTGGCTCTATTTCGATAAGCACCTTCTTTCCAAGGGCTCCGTTCATAATAAAACTGACTCAGTTGGGCATTCAATCAAACGATACCAATTAAGTAACAAGTTGGATAACAAGATAAGATAAGAAGTAGGCTTGGAACACCCATTGCTTGTCATACAAACCTTGCATAAATTTATTGATGCATGCATGTTCGTTGGGTGTTTAATGGGTTGGTATCTATTGATAGTTCAAAGTGTTCTTCTATAAACTGCTGCATGTTATTTCATATAACTGTTGGTTGATTATGATAGTACAGTAAAGCAGTTTCATACATGATGTTCTTTAAATGGCTAGTAAGTAAATCTATGAGGTAGAGTCATAGAAATGGTCATGGGAATTCTTGTGCACAAGGGATCCAGGTTCCTGCGAGCGGTGCCGGGGCACCGGGCCGTCTCGACCCGGGCGGAATCTACTTTCTTAGTCCTGGGAGCGGGGAATTGTAGCGGGGCTAGCTACCCGCGCTGTAAGCGTCGCCGCCAGCCCAGACTAAACCCATGATGGCTCCTAAACAACATAGAAAGATATTGTGTATATTTAAACTGTGCAGACTAACTATGTCTTCGTGGCAGGGAAGGCTATGGTAAGTTGTACAGGTGGTTCAGACGAGACAGGTAAAGTCACCGAACGGTGGCATGGGAAGTTATGTTATTTTGTTCTTGCATACCTGCTAAATGAAATCTGATCTAGGCAAGAATAGAAACCCACCTAAGCAAATAATTGTAGCATACTCATTATATCATATCTCTTGAGCTTGGTAAAGTTGAGCAGCTAGCCTTCACCAGTACTTTCCGAAGTACTGACCCTCGTTGTAGCAGGTTCCCCGGCGCAAGGCGACGCGGCGAGGAACTGAAGCTCACTCCGAACATTTTGGGATCCTTGGCGGTTCGTGGCCAAGACTTTTGAAGGCTCAAGCTCGAAGCCTTTCACTCTCTCTCAGTTGTTGATTATCGCTAAGGCGATGGTGCTTACTCGCACCCAAGGTGGATTTTGTGTTTTTGAATCTATGTAAAGGGACATAATGTATGGATCGGCTATCTCATTTTGCGTCCAAGTCTGTAAGCCCGTGGGCATTTTATACTTTTGAGTCAAGCAATGTAAAAAGATGTTCATTATGAATAAAAGAGAAACTTTTCTATGCCTCAACCTTGTGTTATCTTATATGTCTACTCTGTTGCATTGTTCTAAAAATATCCTTATGCCTAAGGCCTTGTGCACGTGCGCCCTACGCGTGCACGGCATCACGCCCGGGGGACGATTATCGAATAGCCGAAATCGGGGCGTGACAGCACCACCACCATCAAACCCCCGCGCCTCCACAACCACCTCCGCCACGAACATCCCCTCTCCTCCGCCCAGCCCACAGTCGACTCTCCCATAGCCTGAACCCTAACCTCCGGCCTCCCTCCGGCCGCCAGCAACCTCCCCACTCCGGCATCGTGCCCTAAACCTAAACCTAAGACGGTCACAGTGCACACGGAGACGGACACAGTGCACGCAGGACACGAAGGAGACTCGGACACGTCTCGGACACAGGAAATCAGATTCACGGGGCCCTGTTCAGGTAACCGTTTCTCTCTCCTCGTAATCCCGTTTTTGATTCCGTCAGTTTTATCATGAAGCCTATATGACCCCCTCGGTGCCCGTGCAACTCGCTCGGCGCATCGCGTCCTGTGGTGATCGTACACCGCGATCCAAAAACAGGAAAACCAACACCCTGTTTCACCCCGGAACTGAGTACGCCCCGCCAAACGGGACGACTTGGTCGCGCGCGGTCTTCACAGATACGTGCGCGTCGTCGATACGGACGTGTAGGATTTCGCGGAAGTTGATTTGGATGTGCGTGCACACCGGAATCAACGCGTATCCGCCGACGACATCCCGTATCCGACCTTTCTGGAACACGCACTAACTTTGTGTACACACGTCGGATCGAGACGAAACTTGCGCCATCGGACTCGTAGCGATACGCTGGTCCTGTGACCCAAGTTTGGTTCGATTCTGAGAATGTTGACGAAATCGCGTGTCGTGGGCCCCACAGGCCCCGCTCGACGGGCGATTTTGTGATCGGCTCATCGAAATCCAATTCTGGAAGTTCCGTTGGGTTCGTATCATCGTTCCTGACTTGTAGACGCTGAGTTTGCGGAATTTGGAGACCTTTGACCCTGACGCGCTTTTCGGTGCAAAGTGGCCCACATGTGGACCCCGCTTTGGCCCGGAAATGACCTTTTTGCCCCTGTGTCCAAATTGGACTCAAGTATAGGCGTTTTTAGCTATTTGATATTTTCTGAATCTAATGGTAATGTTTATTTCAGCAACCGGAGTAGTACCTGCAGACCACACTGAGACCAGAGCTACAGTTGGAGCCAGGACCCCAGGCAAGTGTACCTTGCCAAACTCTGCAGTATTGTTACATATTTTTCTTGCTTCTTTATAGTGCTGTGCATGCTTAACCTAGGACCGTGTGACGTACTTAGCGTCCGATTATCAGTCGGGTGCCAACACCGTACGCGGTGTTGTGTATTGTCATCTAGAGATGGACATTCGTGACCCTTTATATTCCCGTACTTGTCATACCAAGTACACTTGACCCAGGACACTTGATACTGTTCATGAGACAGGATCTTCCCGAGATATTTGTGGTGATTCTGTATAGGATACAGGGCCTGACATTGATATTATATCCCTAGACATTAGATGACTTGTGCATTAGATATGATTGTGCGTGTCATGGACATGAGACGTGTGATTACATTGGGTGGGGAGAGACACACGGGCTACAGGCTGATCATATATATATACACCCCTATTATCGTGAGGCACAAGACTCTGAAGCCCGAGCTTGGCCCATTACTCATTATTACTGCTGCTACCGGCTCCCCTACACAGAGCTTGTAGTATGCTTCAGCCTGAGTTCTAGTGCTGCTCTCATCTTGCATATCACTTAGCTGGTTATTTTAGTATTCCCTTATTGTTCCATCTATTGCTGGAGAGACCCGCAGGCTACATAGTTGCTGAAGCCACCGGACCGCAGAATTCTCAGGGTACCTTACCCTCAGGCGAGAACGGGTCAATCGTCTCAATATCAGAATTCAAGAAGATGTGCCGTGCTACGTTTAAAGGCACCGAGGACCCTTCCTTAGCGATGGACTGGCTGGTCGAGTTGGAGGACCACTTCGAAGCGCTGTGCCTAGACGAGACCAAGAAGGTAGCGTGTGCTCAGCTTCAGCTCCGACAAAATGCACATGATTGGTGGGATGTGCACAAGCAAGCTATTCTGAGTGAAGGTGGCACAACGGCTATCTCCTGGTCCGTGTTTCGCAAGGCCTTCGTGGAGGAATACCTTCCACCCGCCGTCCGTCGCGAAAAGGAAGACGAGTTTGCCCTACTGAAGCAGGGGGACATGACGGTACGTCAATACGCTTCAGAATTCAACCGACTTGCAAAATTTGCCAAGTCTCAGCTCGCCGATGCCGAAAGTCGTGCAAGAAAGTTCGAGCTCGGACTGCGACCTTCTATCCGTGCTCACGTCGTAGTGACTCAATATCGTACCATGCGGGAGTCCCTGAATCATGCACTGTCCCTAGAGTCGCAGTATCCTCCAGTTAGCACCGGCGCTGTGCAAAATCACAATCACAAGCGTCCTGCCAACACAGGAGGAAACAACGCGCATAAGCGCCACAATAATAACGGCGGCTCCCAAGACTCGAATCAGGGAAAGAAGCAAGGACAAAAGTGTGCTTACTGCCGCAAGCCAGGACACCACATCAGCGAATGTCGCGCGAGGAAGGGAGGATGTTTCAGTTGTGGCAAGATGGGCCACATTGCTCGTAATTGTCCAACCCGTTCCAACGATCCATCTTCACACCGTCCGCAGCAGAATAATGACTCAGCTCAGGGTCAGGGGCAAACTCAACGAGCAAACCAGGCACCGCAAAACGCTCAGGGCCGAGTCTATGCCTTGACTCGGGACGAGGCACTCGCGTCAAACACGACGGTGTCAGGTATATTACTTTTTAATAATGTACCTGCTCGAGTATTGTTTGATTCTGGTGCAACACATAGCTTCATTT
This sequence comes from Iris macrosiphon, assembly GCA_036927795.1. Taxonomy (NCBI): domain Eukaryota; kingdom Viridiplantae; phylum Streptophyta; class Magnoliopsida; order Asparagales; family Iridaceae; genus Iris; species Iris macrosiphon. The sequence goes on along the minus strand of JAYESA010000014.1, from coordinate 170,796,891 downwards.
CGGCAGATTTTGCCGCCGAACACACATTCCCTATGACACCGCTAGGCTTAAACCTAAGTGTTAGCACTCCTTCGGGAGTAGATCTATCGGCTCGCTTAGTCTGTCGTGAAGGTAACATTTGCATCGGGGGACGGAGATTGTCATTAGATGCGATAGTTCTAGACATAAGGGACTACGATCTTATTCTGGGGATGGATTGGCTCGGCGCTTGTTCAGCTACAATCGACTGTGCGAAAAAGGAAGTAGTGTTTCGTTTGCCCGGCGAGACCGAGTTTTGCTTCACGTGCAGTCCTGAGTCGAAAGCGTCGAATACCTGTATGGTGATCTCAGCAATGTCTGCTCGACGGATGATTCACTCCGGCTGCGAAGGGTACTTAGCGTCCGTTCGAGACACTCGGCAAGATTGCGCAAACGTTGAGTCTATCCCCGTTGTGGCGGATTTTCCTGATGTGTTCCCCGACGAGTTGCCAGGCATGCCGCCCGATCGAGAGACAGAGTTTACTATAGACACGTTCCCAGAAACTCGACCAATTTCCAAGACACCGTATCGAATGGCCCCGGCAGAATTGAAAGAGCTTAAAGTACAGTTGCAAGACTTGCTAGATCGAGGATACATTCGGCCTAGTGTATCTCCGTGGGGTGCCCCAGTACTATTCGTGAAGAAGAAGGATGGCTCGTTGCGGCTCTGCATCGACTATCGAGAATTGAATAAAGCAACCATTCGTAACCAGTATCCTCTTCCAAGAATAGACGATCTTTTCGATCAGTTGCAGGCTGCCACGGTATTCTCTAAAATTGATCTCCGTTCGGGCTATCACCAACTAAAGATCAAGCAAGACGATGTGCCAAAGTCAGCTTTTCGAACTCGCTATGGCCATTATGAGTTCCTGGTGATGCCGTTCGGACTAACCAATGCCCCCGCTGCCTTTATGAGTTTGATGAACCTTGTGTTCCGGCCCTACCTCGATAAGTTTGTAGTAGTATTCATCGATGATATCTTGGTGTATTCGAAGAGTGAGGAAGAACATGCAGAGCACTTGCGGACCGTGCTACAAACTCTTCGGGACAACCAGCTATATGCTAAGCTGAGTAAGTGTGAATTCTGGCTAAGTAGTGTATCTTTCCTCGGGCACATCATTTCTGCGGGAGGCATCTCAGTCGATCCGAAGAAGGTGGAGGCCATTGTCGAGTGGAAGCGACCTGCATCCGTTAGCGAGATTCGAAGCTTCCTCGGGCTAGCGGGCTACTACAGACGGTTCGTGAAGGATTTTTCCAAACTTGCATTACCTCTGACTCGCCTCACACAAAAGGGAGTCGCGTTTAAGTGGTCCGCCGACTGCGAAGCTTCGTTTAAAGAGTTAAAGCATCGCCTCACCTCTGCCCCGTTACTTGCATTACCAGACGAGATCTCGGGATTCCAAATATTTAGCGACGCGTCCGGACAAGGTTTGGGGTGTGTACTTATGCAGCGAGATCGAGTGATAGCCTATGCCTCCAGGCAACTGAAGAAGCATGAGAAAAATTATCCTACACACGACCTGGAGTTAGCGGCAATTGTCTTTGCCCTGAAATTGTGGCGACACTACCTTTATGGAGTGCCTTGCCGAATTTATACTGATCACAAGAGCTTGAAGTACTTATTCACCCAGACGGACCTCAACCTTCGTCAGCGCCGTTGGCTAGAATTGATAAAAGATTACGACTTGACGATAGACTACACACCTGGAAAGGGGAACGTTGTAGCGGATGCTCTGAGTCGGATCTTCGTTGGATCTCTGTCAGTCGATCGCAGGTTACGAAGGGACTTAGAAGAGATGGGCATCGAACTCCGAATTCGATATCGTGGCGCGCGGGTCGCTCAAATGCGATTCGTACCCAACCTAATAGAGCGGGTCACATCTACTCAGAAAGACGACCATTTCCTAAAGAAAATGCACGAGCAGATTCTAGCGGGGAAGGCGAAGGACTTTGCAGTTGATGAAAATGGGGCATTGCGGGTGAGAGGAAGGCTATGCGTCTCCGATGATTCAGAACTTAGAAAGGAGATCCTTGCGGAAGCTCATTACGCAGCCTATATGATCCATCCCGGGAGCACGAAGATGTATAAAAACCTCCGAACGACCTTCTGGTGGCAAGGCATGAAGAAAGATGTTGCACTCTTTGTGTCCCAATGCATAACCTGTCAAAGGGTGAAAGCAGAGCATCAGAGGCCGGGCGGAGAGATGCAAAATCTTGCTATCCCGGAATGGAAGTGGGAGCACATCTGCATGGATTTCATTGTTGGCCTGCCAAGGACGCAACGGGGGAACGACGCGATCTGGGTTATCATCGACCGGTTAACCAAGTCTGCACACTTCCTTGCCATCAAAAGTACTTGGAGCGCCGATCGCCTCGCCCAGACCTACCTTGACGAGATAGTCCGGCTGCATGGAGTGCCAGTTTCTATAGTATCAGATCGGGACGGGCGATTCATCTCGCGTTTCTGGGAGAGCCTTCAGCTGGCGATGGGGACCAAGTTGAAGTTTAGCTCAGCCTATCATCCACAAACAGATGGTCAGACGGAACGAGTGAATCAGATACTAGAAGACATGTTGCGCCTCTGCGTGATCGATTCGAAGTCAAGTTGGGACGTCTACCTGCCGCTGGCGGAATTTGCATATAACAATAGTTATCAGTCCAGCATCGAGATGGCTCCGTACGAGGCTTTGTATGGGCGGAAGTGTAGGTCACCAATCTGCTGGGACGAAGTCGGAGAACGGCAAATCCTAGGGCCGGAGCTGGTTGAACAAACCGTACAAAAAGTTCGGTTGATTCGTGAACGGTTGAAGACAGCACAAAGCCGACAAAAGAGTTATGCCGATGCTCGACGTCGCCCCCTTGAATTCTTTGAAGGGGATCATGTGTTCTTGAAAGTCTCGCCTATGCGCGGAGTTATGCGATTCGGAGTAAAAGGAAAGTTAAGTCCAAGATTTGTTGGACCGTTTGAAATTCTCAAACGGGTTACTCCGGTCGCCTACCAAGTTGCTTTGCCGCCTGCCCTATCAGAAGTACACAATATTTTTCACGTTTCACAGCTGAGAAAGTTTGTACACGACCCGAACCACATAGTCGACTTGGGTCAGTTGAATCTGCAAGCGGACTTGTCGTACGCAGCAGAGCCTGTCCAAGTTTTGGATCGTAAAGAGAAGCAGTTGCGGAACCGAACCGTCTCGCTAGTGTGCGTCCTGTGGCGGAACCATTCGGTCGAGGAGTCGACCTGGGAACTTGAAGCTGATATGAGGGAAAGGTTCCCCTCATTATTCCTTAGGGGTAGGTCCTATTCCTAAGTTTCGGGACGAAACTTTCTTTTGGATGGTTATGATGTAATGCCCCGTTCCCCCTATCCGGGGAGCGCGGCCAAGGAATACTTACGACCGTCCGAACGGGACAGATTGAATTAAGATCCTTTCCTCGTTATGGATTGGTTTCTTCGGAATCAGGTCCCATATACAACGGACTGTGCCTCGAGGATGGACTCGGCGGCAGAGTCGAGAGGGGCCTTTCCGTTGCGTTGGTTTCTTGTCCGTTTTCGTGCCGCTTGGATGCTTTCTTGTTGGTTTTATGACTTGCGTTTTCTTGAACGGTTTCAATGGATTTCATTGCTTTCGTTCTTAGGATTTCGCATTTTGTATCGACCCTTGGAGACCGAAGCAGGAGGTATTGATCATCCGTTGGTGCGTGCAGGTGATCGTGTAGACGACGCGCGAGCGGAGTCTTAGGGACCTCTTCTTCTTCTTCCTATTCAACAAACTTGTGAGTGGCTCTATTTCGATAAGCACCTTCTTTCCAAGGGCTCCGTTCATAATAAAACTGACTCAGTTGGGCATTCAATCAAACGATACCAATTAAGTAACAAGTTGGATAACAAGATAAGATAAGAAGTAGGCTTGGAACACCCATTGCTTGTCATACAAACCTTGCATAAATTTATTGATGCATGCATGTTCGTTGGGTGTTTAATGGGTTGGTATCTATTGATAGTTCAAAGTGTTCTTCTATAAACTGCTGCATGTTATTTCATATAACTGTTGGTTGATTATGATAGTACAGTAAAGCAGTTTCATACATGATGTTCTTTAAATGGCTAGTAAGTAAATCTATGAGGTAGAGTCATAGAAATGGTCATGGGAATTCTTGTGCACAAGGGATCCAGGTTCCTGCGAGCGGTGCCGGGGCACCGGGCCGTCTCGACCCGGGCGGAATCTACTTTCTTAGTCCTGGGAGCGGGGAATTGTAGCGGGGCTAGCTACCCGCGCTGCAAGCGTCGCCGCCAGCCCAGACTAAACCCATGATGGCTCCTAAACAACATAGAAAGATGTTGTGTATATTTAAACTGTGCAGACTAACTATGTCTTCGTGGCAGGGAAGGCTATGGTAAGTTGTACAGGTGGTTCAGACGAGACAGGTAAAGTCACCGAACGGTGGCATGGGAAGTTATGTTATTTTGTTCTTGCATACCTGCTAAATGAAATCTGATCTAGGCAAGAATAGAAACCCACCTAAGCAAATAATTGTAGCATACTCATTATATCATATCTCTTGAGCTTGGTAAAGTTGAGCAGCTAGCCTTCACCAGTACTTTCCGAAGTACTGACCCTCGTTGTAGCAGGTTCCCCGGCGCAAGGCGACGCGGCGAGGAACTGAAGCTCACTCCGAATATTTTGGGATCCTTGGCGGTTCGTGGCCAAGACTTTTGAAGGCTCAAGCTCGAAGCCTTTCACTCTCTCTCAGTTGCTGATTATCGCTAAGGCGATGGTGCTTACTCGCACCCAAGGTGGATTTTGTGTTTTTGAATCTATGTAAAGGGACATAATGTATGGATCGGCTATCTCATTTTGCGTCCAAGTCTGTAAGCCCGTGGGCATTTTATACTTTTGAGTCAAGCAATGTAAAAAGATGTTCATTATGAATAAAAGAGAAACTTTTCTATGCCTCAACCTTGTGTTATCTTATATGTCTACTCTGTTGCATTGTTCTAAAAATATCCTTATGCCTAAGGCCTTGTGCACGCGCGCCCTACGCGTGCACGGCATCACGCCCGGGGGACGATTATCGAATAGCCGAAATCGGGGCGTGACAGCACCACCACCATCAAACCCCCGCGCCTCCACAACCACCTCCGCCACGAACATCCCCTCTCCTCCGCCCAGCCCACAGTCGACTCTCCCATAGCCTGAACCCTAACCTCCGGCCTCCCTCCGGCCGCCAGCAACCTCCCCACTCCGGCATCGTGCCCTAAACCTAAACCTAAGACGGTCACAGTGCACACGGAGACGGACACAGTGCACGCAGGACACGAAGGAGACTCGGACACGTCTCGGACACAGGAAATCAGATTCACGGGGCCCTGTTCAGGTAACCGTTTCTCTCTCCTCGTAATCCCGTTTTTGATTCCGTCAGTTTTATCATGAAGCCTATATGACCCCCTCGGTGCCCGTGCAACTCGCTCGGCGCATCGCGTCCTGTGGTGATCGTACACCGCGATCCAAAAACAGGAAAACCAACACCCTGTTTCACCCCGGAACTGAGTACGTCCCGCCAAACGGGACGACTTGGTCGCGCGCGGTCTTCACAGATACGTGCGCGTCGTCGATACGGACGTGTAGAATTTCGCGGAAGTTGATTTGGATGTGCGTGCACACCGGAATCAACGCGTATCCGCCGACGACATCCCGTATCCGACCTTTCTGGAACACGCACTAACTTTGTGTACACACGTCGGATCGAGACAAAACTTGCGCCATCGGACTCGTAGCGATACGCTGGTCCTGTGACCCAAGTTTGGTTCGATTCTGAGAATGTTGACGAAATCGCGTGTCGTGGGCCCCACAGGCCCCGCTCGACGGGCGATTTTGTGATCGGCTCATCGAAATCCAATTCTGGAAGTTCCGTTGGGTTCGTATCATCGTTCCTGACTTGTAGACGCTGAGTTTGCGGAATTTGGAGACCTTTGACCCTGACGCGCTTTTCGGTGCAAAGTGGCCCACATGTGGACCCCGCTTTGGCCCGGAAATGACCTTTTTGCCCCTGTGTCCAAATTGGACTCAAGTATAGGCGTTTTTAGCTATTTAATATTTTCTGAATCTAATGGTAATGTTTATTTCAGCAACCGGAGTAGTACCTGCAGACCACACTGAGACCAGAGCTACAGTTGGAGCCAGGACCCCAGGCAAGTGTACCTTGCCAAACTCTGCAGTATTGTTACATATTTTTCTTGCTTCTTTATAGTGCTGTGCATGCTTAACCTAGGACCGTGTGACGTACTTAGCGTCCGATTATCAGTCGGGTGCCAACACCGTACGCGGTGTTGTGTATTGTCATCTAGAGATGGACATTCGTGACCCTTTATATTCCCGTACTTGTCATACCAAGTACACTTGACCCAGGACACTTGACACTGTTCATGAGACAGGATCTTCCCGAGATATTTGTGGTGATTCTGTATAGGATACAGGGCCTGACATTGATATTATATCCCTAGACATTAGATGACTTGTGCATTAGATATGATTGTGCGTGTCATGGACATGAGACGTGTGATTACATTGGGTGGGGAGAGACACACGGGCTACAGGCTGATCATATATATATACACCCCTATTATCGTGAGGCACAAGACTCTGAAGCCCGAGCTTGGCCCATTACTCATTATTACTGCTGCTACCGGCTCCCCTACACAGAGCTTGTAGTATGCTTCAGCCTGAGTTCTAGTGCTGCTCTCATCTTGCATATCACTTAGCTGGTTATTTTAGTATTCCCTTATTGTTCCATCTATTGCTGGAGAGACCCGCAGGCTACAGGTTGACTATATTATGCCAGCTACTCAGTCTCCCGCTGAGCTAGACCACCTCATGATATCACTGCTACCGGCTCCCCTACACAGAGCTTGTAGTTGTTTCAACCTGAGTACTTTTGATGTTCTCTCTCGCAATCCACATAGATGGTTATAGCTTACCCTATTTATTTCATTCTCTGCTGCACTGCATTTATTTTGGCTTGTATTTTCTGTACCTTGCTGTCCCCTGAGGACCTGGATCCGGACTTTGTCCCCAGGACTAGCAGGGAGATCCACCTAGAGTTATACAGTACAGGAGCATTAGCAGGAGCAGATACAGGAGTTGATACAGGAGCTGTACCGACACCTGAGGACGGGATTGTGCTAGAGGACTTCTCCTGGGTATTGCCTGGTGATACTCATTTATTTCTATTTCCAGTTCCTTTATTTCCAGTCTATTGCATTGATGTATCAGACTTGTTCTCGGATTGTTCTCCGAGACACTTTTATTGAGATTTGTTAGTTATTCCTATTTGCATTATTCTTGCATTTGATATGTGATTATCTGTTGTGGATGAGATTAGCTTAGACTGTGACTTGTATCATTGAACCTACATATTCTCATATTACAGCTTAAGCATGCCCCGATGGATCCATTAAATTGGGTTTGTCCATCGGTGTGTGCTGCTGGCCATTGCCACGCGTCCGGTCCCTCGGTATTTTGGGACTGGGGCGTGACAAGTGCGTCCCGCCAAATGGGATGACTTGGTCGCGTGCGGTCTTCACAGATACGTGCGCACCGTCGATACGGACGTGTGAGATTTCGTGGAAGCTGATTCGGGTGTGCGTGCACACCGGAATCAACGCGTATCCGCAGACATCGTCCCGTATCTGCCTTTTCTGCAATTCACCCTAACTTCGTGCACACTCGTCAGATCGAGACGAAACTTGCGCCATCGGACTCGTAGCGATACGCTGGTCCTGTGGGTCAAGTTTGGTTCGATTCTGAGAACGTTGACGAAATCGCGTGTCGTGGGCCCCACCGACCCCGCTCGACGGGCGATTTTGTGTTCGGCTCATCGGAATCCAAATCTGGAAGTTCCGTTGGGTTCGTATCAGCGTTCCTGACCTGTTGACACTAAGTTTGGTGAATTTGGAGACCTTCGACCTGGACACATTTTTCGGTGCAAAGCGGGCCCACCGGCGGACCCCGTTTTGACCCGAAATTACCGTTTTTGCCCTTGTCTCCAAATTGGACCCAAGGACAGGCGTTTCTAGCTATTTGATATCTTCTGAGCGTGATGGTAAAGTCTATTTCAGCTTTTGGACTCATCTCTGGAATATTTTTCTCCGAAGTACAATTAATCAGATCCAAACAACAGGCAAGTACCTGCACTTCAAGTTTAACCTTTATATTGTGATAAATAAATTCCCTGCTTAATAGTACCATTGATGATCATATGTAGAGTTAGAACACTGGATTTCATGTCTTGAATAATATATTTCATGTCTTGCTTTTCGTGTCGGGCGGGAGAATACTAGGAGGCATGTAGTTTACCCTTTCCCCCTGTAATCACTGTGTGCCAGCTGTTGGTACGCTATTGTACCATCAGCCTTATACTTGATTATTCCCGTAGTCATTGTGTACTAGTCGTCTATGACGGCCCTATAGCCTTATAAACCCCTACATGCCAACTAGGTATTCTAAATATACAAGTTCACGCACATAAGTTCCTGTCTTGTTACAGTTATATTTCTTGTCACATTTTATTCCTGTTTTACTCGGATTTCTGGTTTATAGCAATCAATCATATTTTACTTCTAGTCTTGTTTTATAACATTATTTCTCAGTTAATTTCACTACTTACTTACACATTTCTCAACATAATGCTTAGTCAGTTATTTTCTACCTGTCACAAATATTTAGTTTAAATCTTGTTGTGCATTGTGTACTTTGCTCCTTTCCTGACTGGATCCGTTGTTTAGGCGATGATGAGAACCTTGCCCCCACCTTTTATGGCCCCTATGAGACAACAGGTGATACAGTTGCAGAGCCGGTTCCCACCCAGGAGACTACTCCTGCAGAGTAGTTAGCTTTTAGCTATTTATTTTCCTTTCATCTTAGTAATCGGGTTTGTCCCCGATATAATCTATGGTTCTGTAATAAACTCTGGATCTGATTATCCTATTCTGGTTATAAAATCTTAGCGTTCTTTTTCCTGCTATTTTTCCTTGCCTATTTAATTATTGTGAATGAGCTAGATTTATTACCTGTGATTATGCCCTAGACAGCGTACTACCGCCGACACTGCGGCGTAGGCTGGACGTACCCACGCACTCATGCCCGAATTTTCGGGTGCGGGTCGTGACACGTTTTTGTGGTGGCCCATGCAGGTCAAACGACTAAATTGTTCGGTTTCAACTTAGGGACCGAACAGGCCTGAAATAAGATTGAGGATTTTAGGAAAAGCTCATCCACTTGATCGAATCGTTCTTGATATTAATATCGGCTTTGAATCATTTTATTGACTTGCATCCTGCCTTGATTCCTGTGCGCCCCTCATCGTTTATTTTGGATGCAGAGTAAAGGATCTATCAGCAAGCGACGAGGTTCCTACAAGATCACCACGAGATGCTCTACCAGCATGACCATGGAGAACGCGCAGACTCTTGGAGTAGCTAATGCGCGTAAGTGATTTTATAGATACCGTTCCTAGTACTGTTTAGCTTGTGCCTATTGATTCGTGACCTCAGCCCCAACCTAGTAATTTTAAACTTGCTGATAACCTGGTATGCTTTTATATTTAATAACTGTAGAGATTGTAAAGTCTTCTGTTATTTTGCTCATTGTGTGAACTTCAATAATTTTGTACCTCTTTTCATCATCATCTAGCGCACTAAATTTTGATGTACTTGACTTATGCTGCTATTTTATAGCCTAGTTTTGCAAGCTTACTCTTTTATCGAGCTTGTTCATGACAAGTGTATTATTGGGGAGGCCCACAATGATACATTTCAGAATCAGTGTATTACGGTCTGATCAACCATAGTGCGCTTGATTCGCCCTTCGAAATAATACTTTACGTGGATTGAGATATATAGTTGACTCGTTGCCCTCTAGACATGTCCTAGCATATCGTATCGATTACATAACTGTATTAATACGAGCATGTGAATAGGAGTTTCCGAGATAGGATTCAATCCACAATCGCTTGACAATTCCCACCTGAATACTTTAAAACGCATTGACCCCAATATTTCTTTTCTATCACCCCACCCTTGAACTCTTTATTATTGATCTTCGTCTTCCCTTATTTCGGAAAGACGAAATCTCGTGCCTGGTATAAGTTAGTACATAGATAGTACTAGATATGCCATATAGGCCGATCACATACTTGAGGATTAAACTTTCGTAATTGAGGACATATCATATGTGACATGATCGGCGTTGAAGTTCGAGGTTTGAATGACGTAGGTAAACATACTAAGGAATATTTTCTTAAGGTATATAGTCTTTTGTAATGAATGAGTAAACTCTAAGTTGGGTAGCAATGTAATTGTCAACTCGAAACAAGCCATTATAATTTTGAAAAGTTAGAGGAGCGACTAATGAACTGATATCGAGGACCCAAATAAGTTGTATCTTGGATACATAATTTAAACTTTGAATGATGAAAGTAAAATCGTCAATTTGGATTTAGAGGATATGCGATTCAGACTTGAACATTGGTGGACTACACTTAAATTATTTGATGATTTGACTTAAAAATTAAAATTTGATGGTTGGACTACCTAGTTGGAATATTGAGGATGTGAATGAAATTTAAAAAGTGGTGAATGGAAATACTACTGGACTCGAATTACCTCCAGAAGAAATTATAATAGTTAGAAATAGTGAGGCAAAGTCATGAGCATGTGCAATTCTTGAAGATGCTATATGGACTTAATCTAAAACCTGCCTGTGGGTAATTGGAGGAAGTAAGAAGTGATAACCATAGGTTGAATTTTCGATTGGAACAAGTAGTCGTCTTAAACTTTGAGGTGATTGCAGTGGATATGATTAGGCTTTAATTATCGCAAAGAGATGGCGATTGGCTTGCCCTATGTACATGAAGGATTATCAGAGTATGGCTCCTCTTTAAAATTTTGAGGACGAAATTTCTATAAGTTGGGTAGATTGTAAACCCCCAGATTTTACAAGAATATTAAAATTTGATTTTTCGCAATTTTCTGGAATTTTCTGGGATTTTTCTGTAATTAAAATCAGAGTTCTTAATTATTGAATGATTTTTAATTGATAATAAATAACATTAAAATATTATGAAAATAATATTTTTGGGTGTAAAATAGAAAACTGGACTTAGGATAATTTTTCTGGAATTTATTGGACCCCGGACCTATTTTTAATTACCTAAAAACTATTTATTTATTTATTTGTTAATTAATTAATTAATTAAGTATATTATTATTATTATTATTATTATTATTATTATTTATTTCTATTATTACCGGCCCAGCCCGCGAACCCAGCCCAGCCCGGCCCATTAGGGCCCAGCCCACGATCCGCCTAGCGGGTCGGGTCGGGTCCGCCCGCCGCCCGACCCGAACCCGCCTGACCCTCTCCCCTCCCTGACCCAGTCACCGTTCCCCGCTTCCGCCGGCCGCGCCGCCCGCCGCTCCGCCCGGCCAGCGCCCCGCACTCCCCGGCCACCACGACCCCGCGGCCCTCGCCGCCTTGGCCGGCCTCCCCGACCTCCTCCCTTCCCTATAAAACCCACACCCCTCCGGCTCCCTCTCCCCTCCGATCCGCCACCACCGGCCCCGGTCAGCCGCCGCTTCCCGCCAGCACCACCGCCCGCGCCACCTCGCCGCCGCCGCAGCTGCTCCCCCTCTCCTTCCCTTTCCTCCTCCCCTCCGGCGTCGATCCACAGCAGCAGCGGCCGAGATCGCCTCCGGCAGCCGCTGCGACCGTCCCCGCTCCCCCGGCGAGCCGCCCTCGGCCTCCCTCCGCCGCAGAACCGCCCAAGCCGCCTTCCTCCGGCCGGCCCTCCCTCGGTGGAGCTCAAACCCTAACCCTAGCCCTAATTCTCCTCTCTGTGTCGGACACGGGACACAGGACACTGTGTCCTGTGTCGTGTCGGACACGATTTTGACCCTGTTCTCGGGTCCCCTTCAAGTGCGTGTAACTTTCGCCTCGTAGCTCTGTTTTCGATTCCGCAAATTGCGTTGTGAAGCCTGTATGACCCTCTCGGTGTCCGGACAAACTGTTCGGGGCATCGCGTCCTGTGGTGATCGCACACCGCGATCCAAAAACAAAAAAAATCAGACCCTGTTTTACCCCGGAACTGAGTGCGTCCCGCCAAACGGGACGACTTGGTCGCGTGCGGTCTTCACAGATACGTGCGCACCGTCGATACGGACGTGTGAGATTTCATGGAAGCTGATTCGGGTGTGCGTGCACACCGGAATCAACGCGTATCCGCGGACATCGTCCCGTATCTGCCTTTTCTGCAATTTACCCTAACTTCGTGCACACTCGTCAGATCGAGACGAAACTTGCGCCATCGAACTCGTAGCGATACGCTGGTCCTGTGGGTCAAGTTTGGTTCGATTCTGAGAACGTTGACGAAATCGCGCGTCGTGGGCCCCACCGACCCCGCTCGACGGGCGATTTTGTGTTCGGCTCATCGGAATCCAAATCTGGAAGTTCCGTTGGGTTCGTATCAGCGTTCCTGACCTGTTGACACTAAGTTTGGTGAATTTGGAGACCTTCGACCTGGACACGTTTTTCGGTGCAAAGCGGGCCCACCGGCGGACCCCGTTTTGACTCGAAATTACCGTTTTTGCCCTTGTCTCCAAATTGGACCCAAGGACAGGCGTTTCTAGCTATTTGACATCTTCTGAGCGTGATGGTAATGTCTATTTCAGCTTTTGGACTCATCTCTGGAATATTTTTCCCCGAAGTACAATTAATCAGATCCAAACAACAGGCAAGTACCTGCACTTCAAGTTTAACCTTTATATTGTGATAAATAAATTCCCTGCTTAATAGTACCATTGATGATCATATGTAGAGTTAGAACACTGGATTTTATGTCTTGAATAATATATTTCATGTCTTGCTTTTCGTGTCGGGCGGGAGAATACTAGGAGGCATGTAGTTTACCCTTTCCCCCTGTAATCACTGTGTGCCAGCTGTTGGTACGCTATTGTACCATCAGCCTTATACTTGATTATTCCCGTAGTCATTGTGTACTAGTCGTCTATGACGGCCCTATAGCCTTATAAACCCCTACATGCCAACTAGGTATTCTAAATATACAAGTTCACGCACATAAGTTCCTGTCTTGTTACAGTTATATTTCTTGTCACATTTTATTCCTGTTTTACTCGGATTTCTGGTTTATAGCAATCAATCATATTTTACTTCTAGTCTTGTTTTATAATCAGTTAATTTCACTACTTACTTACACATTTCTCAACATAATGCTTAGTCAGTTATTTTCTACCTGTCACAAATATTTAGTTTAAATCTTGTTGTGCATTGTGTACTTTGCTCCTTTCCTGACTGGATCCGTTGTTTAGGCGATGATGAGAACCTTGCCCCCACCTTTTATGGCCCCTATGAGACAGCAGGTGATACAGTTGCAGAGCCGGTTCCCACCCAGGAGACTACTCCTGCAGAGTAGTTAGCTTTTAGCTATTTGTTTTCCTTTCATCTTAGTAATCGGGTTTGTCCCCGATATAATCTATGGTTCTGTAATAAACTCTGGATCTGATTATCCTATTCTGGTTATAAAATCTTAGCGTTCTTTTTCCTGCTATTTTTTCTTGCCTATTTAATTATTGTGAATGAGCTAGATTTATTACCTGTGATTATGCCCTAGACAGCGTACTACCGCCGACACTGCGGCGTAGGCTGGACGTACCCACGCACTCGTGCCCGAATTTCCGGGTGCGGGTCGTGACAGATCCTAAAATAATATTTAGTTTGGTATATTTAATTTAGATCAATCTTTATATTATTTAGTTTGTTAAATGGGTTAGTATGCTTGGATCTTACTATATTTTTACTTGCCTATTACAAATGACAATAATTAAATATCATTTTAGACATTCATGCACTTGCCAAATTTTTGTTTCCAATGAACTTGGCAGATACAAAAATTAAAAATAAATAAATAAATAAATTTGATAACCAGAACAAATGTGTGTTTTGGGAACTAAAGAAAAAAGCGTTTACTTCTTTCCAGGACTTCATTAAAATTCTTTATATTTATTTCACTTTGCACATTTTTGCAGCCTTGCATTTTTGTGTGGTGATAACTTGCATACACACGAATAAGTATTTTGAGTTGGAAACTCTTTTGAGCAATATTTACTTCATATATTGTCCCCAAATTTTAATGCATTCCCTTGGGTTACACTGAGCATTACTGATCACTGTCTGTTAGGCCAATTGCTCATTATTTTTAATATCACCTTTGAATTTTTTTTAATTTGTTTAACAGTAAATAGTTTTAGCAGCAACCAAAAACCGTGCCAAATGACATTCCAAAGTAAAGTCAGAACTTTGCACTCCACTCCAAATTTTTTCCTCCATTTTTTCTATTTTTTTTTTTTTTTTTTTTTTATATAAGTCAGTTCATACTGAGTCTATCCTAGCCCAATCTAAGACTTGAATGTCTGGTTCTATCTTAAACACTTTTGTACGAAATGTTTTGCCCTTTTTCTCCTTGAATTGACACTCAAATTCAGGGGCAAAGTTATTGGCGGACTGGTGTGGGCTTAGCTCATCCCATATTTTGAATATAAAATTCTTCAGAAGTGGTGGCTTAGTTCTAATTGCGAGGAGGAGGAGGAGGAGGAGGAGGAGGAGACGTATGTATTGTTTTGATAGCCTCGCATCTTGAATAAATCAAAAGGTCATGTCTTTGGAGTTTGTTTACGTATCAATGGTGATAGATCTTGTGTTCTGATGTATATATATGATCTTCATTCCAGCCTGTAAATATAAGATCGTCTTAACACATTTTGCTCCGTCTCATGCAATTTTTTTTTTCCTTCTATACATCTCAGTTCACATCTAGTTTTTCATTCCAAATTCTCGCCAACAAAAGTTGCAAGTAACCCACACTCCTGCAGTTCAGTTTTTAAAAAAAAAAAAAAATTATCTAACTTCGCTCCTCTCTCGTACCATCTTGTGTATATTGTACTGCTCAAAGCAATGTACACTGTAAACTGTCTATTTTTTATAACCCCACTACCGAAAGCCCCCTTTACTCTTATAATTTTGAGTTGGCCTATGGTAATTAAAGAATATGAGTTTTTTTTTTTTGACGTCCCGACATAACGTACGGAATCCGAGCGTAACGTTCGGGACTTTTGTGCACACTGCATTGCATGTTTTTGGGTCCACTGTCTTCCAACTTCTACCATTTATAAATAGAAGAAATAATACGTTTCCGTGGTTCGATCCACTGACCTTCTGCCATACAGTCGGAATCTTATATCTCTTTTCGGTAACCACAAGAGTCATTCGAATTCGGTAAAGAATAGGAGTTTGAATAGTTGCACGATGCACAAAGAATCTTCATTAAAAAAAAAAAAAAAGTATACTTAGCAGTGCATAAAATACTGAAATCATAGCCTTTAAATAATATTTGTGTGTTCATTTTAATAGGTCCAAACTTGGCTAGTCTACTAAGAGACTAACGAAAGCATGGCAACAAAATTATACTATACCTGATGTTGGACACTCAGATATATTTTAGAGAATGTTAAACTAATTCTCAAGCATTATTCTGTTAGAAAACAATTTTTATTTTATTTTTTTACCAATATACATAAAAATATTATCTGAGTAGTATGTTTAGAAGACATTGATGATCCAACATGTTAATCTCAAACCAATTAACATTCAGATTTAATCTACTCGTTCTTTAAAAAGATCTAATGGCTCCAACTATATATGTATTAATTAAAATCTTAAAGCTTTGGTATTTTTCGAAAGGTCAAAAGTAAAAAATTATCAACATGTAATTTGGTCTTCCAATAATATAGTTAGATATATTTTAAAGTTATAAATCTCGTAAAATTAGAAAAATTTAGAGGTGGCATCAAAAAGTTGTTGTATCATTAGGAAAACTACGGATGCCTGGTTGTCCTACCAACTATCATTGACACCTAAAGTTCTATGTCTAGATAATTTATAACTATATTTATGAAATATAGGAACAAAAAAAAAAAAAAAAAATCTATCTCAAACCTCACCAAGTTGGAATTATCTGCCTCGATGTCAGCAAAAATAATTATCTTGCCTAGAGATTATATGTTAAGCTTCACCTCAACTCACTGGACCTGGTACACACGCTGAGTACTCATCCAAAAGAGAAGTCAATTAGTCATGGAGACAATGCTAAAACGATAATATTTTTTTGTCGTCATCTTCATGTAGATTTTAAGAATGAGTACCTTACTGTAAAAGATCGAAATTTTTTTTGTAGGAATCTCTGAAGGATAGATCATATAACCACCAGAAAGCAGTCAATCACTAGTAGCGATGAATGAATGGACCAATCTTTACAAGGACTTCAAGATGGTATCTGCATACAACTTAATCGTGTTTACCATTGTATCAAGGCTTGAGTTGTGTGAAGAACATATTACTCATGAGAAAATGATCGACAAAATCCACTCCACATTCCATGCCAATAATGTATTGTTGCAACAACAATACATAGAACATAATTTCTCTAATTTTTTTGAACTTGTCTCTGTGTTGGCAGTCGGTGAGAAAAAATAATAAAGTCCTCATGAAAAATTATAACTCTAGGCCTATTGGAGCACTAGCATTATCTGAAGCGAATGTCGGTGATCGATATTTCATAGGTAAAGCTAGAGACATAGTACCTTCTGCCAAAGGAATGTGAGATGATCATGTAGCAAATTCAACAAGGTGGCTACAAAGGAAGAGGAGGCATGGTGACCCTATCAGCGGTAGACAAAATGATCAGTAGAAGAAACAAAAGAAGCGTCCCTGAATTAAATATCAATTAGGAAAGAAAAATCTTCTTTCAAATGATAAATGACCAAGAGATACATGCTTCAAGTGTGGACGTGAAGGTCATTGGTCTTACACCAGTCGTGCATCTAAGGAAGCAATGACCAAATATCAAGAAATCCTCAAGGTTGAAGCAAATGTTATGCTTGACATGGACTATATGATAACCTCCTTATTGAAGAGTTTGAGGAACAAGAGAACACTAACTTGACAACGACAATTATTTTGGGGATAATCAATAGCTCAGCTTTATTTATTTAGAGTTGCAATACTATATGGCATATGTTGGTATCATCTGAAACTATAGTTTTAGCATCTATATTCTTTGAACAATATTTTAGAATTTATTAATAATATTTTTATTTGCAACTATTGACAAGATATTATCATATCTATAAAATAGAATCCATGATAAAATAGATAGAGACAATTTCTACCATATTGGCAATGCTACTACCCACACGATCCTTAAGAATAAGATTTTCTTTCTAACATCTTACCATGAGTTCTCTCATTCAACCGTTAGCGTATGGATATAAATCAAATCTTTTTCATCTTAAATTTTTTGGTTATGCAGTATATGTCTCAATTCTCTTACCTAAGAGAACCGAAATGGATCCTCAACATTGATTATGAATTTATGTTGGTTTTGAGTCTACTAAGGGACGAATATACTCTTGGGCACGGTCGGACTATAGCCCGTCCCAATTTTTTGAATTTTTTTTTGAATTTTTAAAAAATGTTTCCTTGATTATGTTTTATAATTTTAGTTTGAATTTGAAATATACAATAATTAAGTGATAAATAAATTCTAAAAGATAGTGCGATGCTAATATCGTTATGTCATTCAAACTATATCTAAAGTTCAATCATTTCTAATTTTAGATGCTATTTCCGCCACCGAGTCTACTAATAGGAGTATATATGTATAACAATATATAAGCTTTATACGTAAACTTTTCTCCACAATGTCCCAATATACAAGAACATAAATATCACATTGCTACATGCTGTGTTAAAGTGTTATATATGTTAGCAAAGACCAGTCCACATCTTTCCTGGTTTCTCTTTCCTTTATTTTTCTCTCTCTTTTTCTTGTCCCAAAACAAAAAGGTGAGAAACCGTACGTAGAATTAAATGCACCCCATGTGCCTAACTCACCTCTCTGCACATGCATTCCGCTTACGTGGCGGGCAGCCAGCGGTTAATTCGGTACCGTGTTGGGTGTTATGAGGAGCACAGCGGATCAGGTGCACCGAGCAGGGAAGCAAAGAAAGGAGGGAGATTAATTGGGAACCAGCTGGTCGTTGCTGCTGCCGGACCCGAACCCGCGGACTTGAAACGCATTCTATAAAAAAAAAAACCGATACGTCAGCCCTTTGACGGAGGTGGTCGAACACGTGTCCTTCCATTATCGGCTTCCTAACGGCTCATCAGCTAGGCTTCTTAAAGTAAGTGACAGATTTGCCCTCAGTGAAGAGTCCATTTTGTTCACCACCAAAATTTGGATAATATTTATCCTTCCATTCAAAACTTGTTACGTGTAAATTTAAAATTATTTATTATTATTATTATAAGATAGAAGATATTAAATTAAAAAATGGAAGTAATTTTAGGGTGACAAGTATACTCTTGGATGGAATTACGAACATCATACAAATTTTGATGGATGAATAAAATGGACGTAAAAACAATCTCGCATTTGTATTTAGACTTAATTATTTTGTATTTTTGCATTGTAGATTGATTACTGTTTTTCTTTGTTTATCCAAACATCAATCCCACAAACAACTAATGTTCTATAATAACCGTTTATAAAAATAACAATAATAATAAAATGAAAAGACATGTCAAATAAAAAAATAGGCGGAAAATTATTTCCAAAAAGTTGATTATAGTGTTTTTTCTGAGAAGCAACAACAATTTAAATTTGAGATTATTACTTTTTTTTTTCCAAAAAAAACACTACAAAAGATGTTTCAAAATTGGAATTTCTAACGGTAAAGTCGTTTCGAATTGAATTATCTTTTAAAAAATTTGCTCTTAATCTATTTCAACATTCATTCATATTTAAGCATTTGGCTAAGTTGGATGCAGTCTAACTAAAATAATAACAAGTAGGTGAAGTTAAATTTAAGTTAAATACATTTCATTAATCTACCAATTAGACCATCATGTGGGGCTAAATTTGTAAAAACAAAAGAAAAAAAGTTAAATAATTTAAAAATTATGATACGGAATGAAGAAAAAAGAAGAAGTTCGAATGATACATAATTTATTCTTTTGTCAGTGATGGATTCACCCTTACTTGTTTGGATTAGAAAAATAGACTTTATAATGTAACTTATATAACTAAGACATATTTCATTATATTTTATAGCATTATGTTGTCTGATAAAAAAATTTGAAGAACAATTGCTGTAAATTTTTTATTGTCATTGTTTCTTCCAAACTTTTATCAAGCCCACAAATTGGTAAAAATACACCCCTTCTCAAATTCCTAACATTATATAACTATTTACAACTCACTTGTATCATTATTATGGTATTAAAGGTACTTTGTTTGCAACATTATGTTATTAATTCTTTTATTTATCATTAAAAAGGAATATTATTTAAAATCCAAGGGCAAATAAGGAAATTCATCCCCCCATCTGGCGGGCCGAGCCGAGCCGAGCCGATGGAGGAGAGGGTAGCGTACGTTAGATTTGTAGAGAGAGCCATTTCTTCTTCTTCTTCTTCTTTTACTTAGCAGTTGGACAGCATTTACTGCGCGCTCTCTTCTTCTTCTTTCAAGAAGCACTCTCTCTCTCTCTCTCTCTCTGCTCTCAAAATTCTCAAAAACCCTAATTTCCTTCTCCTCCAAACCAATTTCCCCTCGGATTCCGACGAATCGGAGCTCAGTACCTGGTCCCCAATGGCGGAATACCCCACATTCGTCTCTCTCTCCACAGATCGGAACAATGCCGGCTGGTAATAATTAATTCTAACTCTCTTCTCTCATCACGATTTCACATTTGCTTGTTCCTCGCATTGCTTTCCGCTCATAATTTGAACGAGCGGTCCAATTCGAGTGAGATCTATGGATTCGATTGCATGCACTCTTGTTGAGTTGCGATCGGATCTGATTCCTCTCAGTTTCCCCTAATTTTGATTTTTTCTTAGCTTAAACATGTCTTCTTTAGGTTTGGTTCTAGTAAAGTTTTTTCGCTTGAAATGTTTTAATTAGTCTAGTTGCATGCTACCAACCCCATTGTTCAATTGCTGTCACACGCAAATAATTTGAATCAAATTGGAGTCTAGAGCTCAACCGTAGCTTAAAGATTTTTAATTTAATGTGATTTGGAGATCACTAATTCTAGCCGATGTGCTAATTTATAAAGTTTTAGAACTGATGAACATCTTATGGTAAAGTTGCTATTTTTGGACTGTTGCAGCTGGTAGGAAGCGGCTGATTTGAGGCGGGACTTATAGATCGTATATCAAAATCAGGTTAACTTGTCATTCCTCATAGTTCTAGATTGTTTGTTTTTGGACAAGGCTTGTTTCGTTACAATTGAAATGCAATAGTGGTTGCTGTTATTGGTTTATTTAGATGCGGTCTTAATTTCTTTGATGTGTCATGTTATCTTTCAATCCAATTATGAAATCTCAAATTTGGTTTGTTGTAATTTCAACTCCAAATTCCATATATTCCTCGACGAGTCTGACTGATTGTTTCTGGAGCTACCATACTTTTTTCTTAGCTGCAATGAATTATTGTTGAATGACTTTTGGAACATTTGGTTTCAACTATATTCAATTTCTTCATCTTCTTTGTCTTTCAGATTTTTTTTTTTTTTTTTTTTTTTTTTTGGGAGATAAAGGATGGTGAATTTATATGGCATTTCTTCTAGTTTATCTATCATGTGAATTCTTTTAGTTGAAATGGTATTTTGTTTTGCGGTATGGATATTAGAAAGAAACTGTGCTGTGCAAATGATGAAGGCGGAGCTGTGTTCGTCACGAATTATTTCTCCATCTCGAGTCCTATTTCCTCCCCGGGAAGAAAGTGGTGATGAGGAGCTATCTGTGCTTCCCAGACACACCAAAGTGATTGTAACTGGGAACAACAGAACAAGGTCTGTTCTTGTCGGGCTTCAAGGTGTTGTCAAGAAGGCTGTTGGTCTTGGTGGCTGGCACTGGCTGGTAAATAACCACTTTCCATCTGTAGTTGTTCTCATTTAATTTATCATGCTAGCAGTTGATAAAAATAGGATGTTCTAGTCCTAATTCCTATATTTCTTTAATATTAATTTCTAGTTATTTTTATATTTCATTTACTGAAGTTGAAGGCATGTGTATGGAGTGTATATTGTAGTTGCTACAAGGTGGGGGAAGGGAATATAGATTTTGCATATCCAGTGATTTTAACTTGTTTAATTTTCCCAGTGCAGATACTCGTACAATATGGCAAGATATGTTTCATTATTTTGTCTATGTACTCTGTTGAGCTTTAGGATTTCACAATACGGTAGATTTTCACCTTGTTTAATAAATTGATAATGTAGAAACTAGAAAGTGATCTTGTACAATATCGAAAGTTCCGATTTTCAATGTCATATCTAGGTATTTGGCTGAGCATTTTGAATTTCATGTTGCCAATGAAAAACTTATTTGAAACACTTGGATTCAACTTGACAGATTCTGCCCCTCAAAGCTTAATTACCTTCGCTTTAAAGCATATGTGGATTCATCGACAAACAATAATTGGATCAAATATTCAAAATTACTGTATATTACATTAGTACTTAAGATGATACCTTGGTGTACTCTCTTGCCCAATTCATTGTAGATATAAGTTGTGCCATGTTGGCTTGTAGGTCCTAAAGAATGGAGACGAGGTGAAGTTGCAAAGGAATGCTCTGAGCGTACTGGAAGCTCCAACGGGAAATGAAGAAGACGGTGACGATATGGACTGTGGTAACTCTTTCTGCAGTAGTTCTGACATGGGCCACAAAGATGTTGGTTATTGTAAGTTAATTTTTTTCCTTATGCCAGAGATGGAATATTTAATGTGTAGCAAAGGAGAACCACTCAGCATATTTAAATTCCTTGTGACCAGCTAGCATAGAGTTTCAAAAACCAACAAAGCCAAGGGTTAGACATACTAGGCCATGGTCGTCTTCAGCAAAATCAAATAGCAAAAGCTATAGGGACATCGAATCCAAAACTTCGAAGCCTCAGTTGGTAAGAAATTATTGCACCTCATGCAACTCAATCTCATACTAAATTTGAATCTTCTGCTTGTCTCATTTGACTTGGCCAATCTTAAGAAATGTGACAAACTACAAAATTAAGTATAATTACTACAAAACATGATTAAAAGGCTGTTCCCCAGAAAATGTCTGATAATGATGTGATCTTTAGATTTCTGATATAAATCTGTGATGGGGATTGATATCCAAATTCAGCTTCAATCTTGTGAGTACCTTTCTCATTTGAACTTACTCGCAGAGGGTAAATCTGGCAAAACTTGAAACAGCTACCTTATGGAGATACTGGAAGCACTTCAATCTTGTGAGTTGCTTGCTTTGCCCACAGACTTCCCTATTATTATATTATACATCAGCCAAGTTGTTGGTTTGTCTTTTGCTAATTATACATCACCTGCACATGAATTAAAAAAATAAAAATCAGGTGAAGATCAATCCCCACCCATCCAAGGAGCAACTGGTCCATGATGTGCAGCGTCATTTCCTCTCCCAGGTAACGCATTAGTATATGATCCAAATCAATTGTTATCACTTTTTGTGGTGTTTTCTAATTGGTAAATCTGTTTCTTCCTTACATTTGCAAAAGCAACTGGATGAGATGCAGGTCATCGTGGGCTTCATCCACACAGCAAAGAAATTAAAACCTCGATGTTCATCAGAAAGGAATAGTAGATAAATATATGTATATGTAGAAGTGGGAGAAGGAAGTAGAAACGCCCTTTGCTCTCTTTGTGCTAGGTGGGTGTGTTTAGATTAGATGACCATAGATCGATCTGATTGTAGGAACATTGCTGCACTAACCATGGAACTTGAGGTATTGTATTATATTACTTATATTAATCAATTTTATTTAGATCTCTGATGTAGAGCAGTTCTGTCATTGATATGTTATGATAATGTATGGTTGGACAATGACAATACCCGTTGCAATGCCAATCTATTCTGGATGGAGCCTTGTTTGTAACAACAGCAGACAAATGATACTAGTTTGGTTTGAGAATGGACAGGCTGTCTGATGGATTCATGTCTGTATTTATTGGGCAATGTGTAAAATTTGATATAAGACAAATGATATGGTTTGTTAGAAAAGTAGTATCTATAATCTGTCCTAGAAAGAAGATCCATCAAATTGCTACTACCCTCTCTTATGTGCATCTATTATGTGCAACTGAGGTAGAATTGATTGGTCAAGGTGGAAAGAAATAATCAACCCGAGTTAGATTTTTTAGCAAAGAATAAAGTATTTGGGTTTATAGTTTCAACACCATCCAATATAAAATATGTTGGATATAAGTGGTTATTCGTAAGAAATGTGTTATGTTCAAGTTCTAAAATAAGTAAGACCAGTATGTGATTATATTAGCTGGTACGTATTTGTAGTACGTGACCAATACGTGCCGAGCTTGATGGAGAATGGCTCGTCTAGGTCAGGGTGGCCCGGCGACTCTTTTTGTAGCGGTTATGGCATAACCGGTGACGAAGTGGTCAGTCAACATAGCAGTTGGAAGTTCGGAATTTCCTTGGGGTTTCAGGTATTCTTATACTTGTTTATTTATAATTACTATTTATTTATATATACTTATTTTATAGCTATACTTACACTCTTTACTTAATTATTAGTTTAAAGTAGTTTTTTAGATTTAAAGTATTCTAGTTAAACAAAATAATATTATTAGACTAGGTTTTATACAAACTCAATTACTAGCGGGTTTTTTTACAGATGGGTAATAAGATGAATTAAATAATATGATATAAAGTACGTCTCATGGCACATGACTTCTCTCAATGCTTTGGAATTGATTTAGTATATTATTATCTCTTAATGGACATCATTAGGATGGATGTGGTTACAAAGGATAAAATTATATATATATATATATATATATATATATATATATATATATAGTCTACATATACGCACGTATTTCAATTATAATACAGTAATGCCAATCACCATTTTTTTCATGCGACTATTTCGTGTTTTCTTTTTGTAGTGTCTAGAGATTCAGGATTCATATTTTGTTCATTATCTATTGAGAATAATTGTATTTAAAAAATGGTAAAGTTAGGAGACTTTTTTGACATTGAGACATGATAATTATATGGAAAGAAAAGACTTCATAGCATGGAAACTTTTGTTGCTTTGACTCCTTTAAACATAAATGACATACAATTTCGCATAATAATATCATGTTTTCTTCTAACACTCAACATATAATTAATGCTTTAGATTCTTCTATATTTATTACCTAGGTATCCCTCTTATTATAAATTACCTATCCATCCCTCTTAACTTTAATGACCATTTTAATTAATAAATATTAAGGAAGGGTATATTTAGAACAAAATTTTCATAATGAAGTCCTAAACTTTTCATATATATATATATATATATATATATATATATATATATATATATATATATATATATATATAGGTCCATGAAAGATTTTGTCTACCTGATGCAAATAGTTATAGACTATATGGCACGATCTCAATCAGGTTGATGCATTCACTTTACGGATTGAAACAACCATGGATGTAGTATAACCGTCTAAGTGAGCATTTGGTCGTAATGAATATGTTAATAATGAAGTATGTCCTTAGATGTTCATCAAGAAATTATATTTCAGATTTGTGATTGTAGTAGTCTATGTCGATGACATGAATCTTATCGAGATTCACTTGAGATAACTGCCTCATACATAAAGTTGGAATTTGAGATGAAGAATCTGAGGAGAAATCAATTCTACTGACATGTAGCTTGAGAATCGTACATATGATTTTTGGTTTACCATTTGTGTTACACCCAGAAGGTATTGTGTCGGTTTAATATGGACAAAACAAAGTCCTCAAGTACACTCATGATCGTTTGTTCTAGATGCTAAACGAGACTCTTCCGTTATAAAGAAGACGATGAAGTAGTATTGGAACATGAAATTTCATATCTAAGTACAATATGTACATTAATGTTCTTAGCTTAATGCACTAGAGCGGACATATCATTTGCTGTGAACTCTTAGCTAGATTTAGTGTAACGCTAATACACCGTCATTGGAATGACAATAAAGGCATATTTTGTTACCTTAAGGGTACTACATGCATTTGCTTATTCTATCCGTATGCATCTTAGAATGGATCAAACCTCCTTGATCCTTATAATGATATTTGCCTTGTCGGCTATGTTGATGTCTGTTATTTATCTGATTCCGCATAAAAGAAGATTCGAAAGTGGTTATGTCTTTACCATTTGGGATAACGACTATATCTTGGAAGTACAAAGCAGACACCGGTTGCCACTTCTTCAAATCATACTGAGCTCATCGTCTTTCATAATGGCATCCAAGAGTGCATATGGTTGTGAGTCGTCATTGAACATATTCGGACTGAGTTGATTCTCTTCTATCAGTTATGCCTCGATCATAAACATGAAGTCAATGTTGCATGCATTGACTAGACGGAGAAGGGGTACATCAAGGGAGACAATACCAATCACATTGCACCGATGTTTTTTTTTTTCTTACATCAGCAACAATAACACCAATTAAATATTGAAGTCAAGCATATCCAATTCCAGGACAACTTGGCCGATATGTCCACAAAGTTTTTGGTGAAGTTCATTTTCTAGAAGATTGTCCATGGCATTGAATTGTAGAGATTTTCTACATTGCAACATTCATGCTCGGAGAAGCTCCTGACTCCAGTCCTGCGAGCTCCAGATCCTCCCTTCAGACGACTCCTTGCCGCCCAACATCCAAACGCAAGTGAGCTCTTCACTTTTGTAATTTTTTATTCTTCTATAATTTTAGAATTGTTGGTCGAAAACTATTTTTTGTTATGTTTGTGCTTTGTTGGTTGAAACTTGTGCTTTTGTTTTTATTCTATGGTTTGTTAGAGACACAGTATCCGAATTCACACACTTTAGTTATTCCTGCTTTGTTCATGTGTGAAAACTTAACTTTGAAAATTGAATCAGTTTGGTACTTCCATCTGTTATCCAATGGATTAAAATTGCATCTTTGAAAATTGTTAACTATATCAGTTTAGTAGTTTATTAAGTGGATTAAAACTTTTTTCAGTACAGGACAATGATTAAGTAGTTTATTAAGTGGATTAAAACTTTGTTTTGTATCTGTTTAGTAGTTTATTAAGAGGTTTGAAAATTGTCAACTGTATCGGTTTAGTAGTTTATTAAGTGAATTAAAACTTTGCTCAGAATAAAAGGCTTGTATTATCATGGAGGTTGAATTGTTTATCTTACTTAAACTAATAACATTAATATCTTTAGTTGGACAATGAACTTCTCTTCCTCGATCAATCTATTAGTTTGTCATGGTTTGACGTGGTATTATTTATTTTATTAATTTGGAAAGTATTTTTTTCAACTTTGTTATCCTTATATGACAATTTGTGAAACAATTTTGCTATTTTGCACGTGTCACCACTTGCTCGCGTCCGACGAATGAGAGCACGGAGGGGACAGGAAAGGGGGGAGGACGGAGTAGAGGGGGAAGTATTGTGCTTCCGCATTCTCCTCCTCTCCTCCTCCCCCTCCCCCTCCCCCTCCCCTACTGCTCCGCCGTCCTCCGTTGGGTGCAAACACCAGCGTGGTGCACGCGCGCGTGCCTAACAACACGGTCGTTCCAGTTATTGTTTCTTCAGTTCCTTAACGTTTGTTGCTAGGGTTTTAGATGGCATGGCATGGCATGGCATACATCTCGGGACTGCTGACTGGCTTGTTAGGGTTTCAATATATAGTAATTATTTAAAAGAAAAATTGGTTTTGAGCTGTTCTTTTATGTAGCAACTCATGATTTCCTTGCCTTCATTATATATACGTTTTTTTTTCAAATAAAGTAATAAATTATCAGATAATTGCACAAAAGGGGAGGGGTTTGTTGAAATTACAAGGAGGGAGAAAACTCGCCAATTGATTTGGCGGGTTGTTGGAGGATGAAAGTGCCTGCCAACTGAGTTGGCGAGATACGTACAGGCCGCCAACTGAGTTAGCGAGGGAGGGTGAGTTGGAGGCTGTGCCCGCCAACTTACTTGGCGAGTGAGGGTCCGTTGAGGATTGGGGAAAGCTGTGCCCGCCAACTTACTTGGCGAGTGAGGGTCCGTTGAGGATTGGGGGAAGGATTATAGCCGTTGCACAACGGCTATTACATTCAACACTCTCACTCTATATATTTTCTATCTCAACCAAATCATCCAACACTCTCACTCTGTTCCCTCTCTTCCCTCTAGCAAAGTCCCCAGCACTCTCTCTGCCTCTAGCAAAGTTTCAGTCAAAGTTCTGCTTGCAGCTAAAGTTCATCTGAGTTTCTTGTAGCAAAAGTTCTCAACCATCATGGATCGTAGCGTAAGAATTGTATGCTCGCACGGTGGTAAAGTAAATGGGTTAACTTACGAAGGAGGAGAAAATATAATTTTTTTCAACTTATCCGAATATTAGTTTTAAAAATATACGTAATCATATTATTGAACGTTATTCTATTCATTATGATTTTATTCTAAAGTCTATTTATTTTTGGTTCAGATTATTTTTTGATAGATAGTGAAGATGCATGGAATTATATTCTTGAGATTAATTCACAATCACGCTATATAAAAATATATGTTATTAAAGTAGCAGCAACATTAGATAATAGAAATAATGAATATTTTTCTGAATATCAACATGTTAGTTCGGGTGCTAGTTCTTCTGTCACGCCCCAATCCCAAAATATCAAGGGACTGGACACGTGGCAATGGCCAGCAGCACGCACCGATGGTCAACCCAATTTAATGGAACTATCAGGGCGCACTTAAGCTGTAAAGAAGGTCTACTACAACAAGTCACACTAATCTCATCCATAAAAGATAAATAAATAAACTGCATAATGAAATGGAAATAAGTAGCAACAAATCTCAACAAGTCGGTCGGAGAAACAATCCGACATATGTCTGAATACTCTGGCTCAGTAGGCCAGGAACAAAAGAGATAAACATAAAGTAAATACTGAGTACGCGATCAGGTACTCAGGAGAAGTCTTCGGCAGTCACCTCGTCTTCAGGGTTCAGTTCTGCTCCAGTATCAGGTCCAGTAATAGCCTCAGCTCCTGTCCCGTATATCTCGGGGTACTGCTCCTCAGCTAAACCTGGGGACATAATCCATTCCAGGTCCTCAGGGGACATAGCAAGGTACAGAAAATACAAGCCAAATAAATAAGCAGTGCAGCAATAAGTAAATAATGGGGTAAACTATGTAACCAGCTAAGTGATATGCAATATGAGAGCAGCACTAGAACTCAGGCTGAGACCGCTACAAGCTCTGTGTCGGGGAGCCGGTAGCAGTAATAACAGGTAAAGGGTCTAGCTCTGCTGGAGAGTCTACAACCTCACAATAGTAGTGGATATATATATATATAACAGCCTGTAGCCTGTGTGTCTCTCCCCCACCCAATGTAATCACGCATATCATGACCATAACGTCTCATGTCCATGTCAGCGGGATTATAGCTAATGCAACAAGTCATATTGTCTATAATTAACATATCTCTGTCAAGTCCTGTATCCTATACAGAATCACCACGAATATCTCGGGAAGATCCTGTCTCATGAATAGTGTCAAGTGTCCTGGGTTATGATGTACTTGATAAGACAAGTACGAGAAAGTAAATGGTCCAAAATGTCCATCTCTAGGTGACGTACCCAACACCGCGTACGGTGTGGGCACCCGACTGATAATCGGACGCTAAGTACGTCACACGGTCTTAGGTTAAGCATGTACAACAGTTATAAATAAAACAAGGAAATATGCAACAAGACTGTAAAGTTGGCAAGGTATTCTTCCCTCTGATGTATAACTAAGCCAAGGAATATTTAGCAAAAACTGCAAGTTTTGGCGAGGTACACTTGCCTGATGTTTGGATTCCACTACGGTTCTGTTCTTGGGAAATTTCCAGAGATGTCTTCGAATGCTGAAATAAACATTACCATCATGCTCAGAAGGTGTTAATTAGCTAAAAATGCCTGTCCTTGAGTCCGATTTGGAGTCAAGGGCAAAAACGACAATTTCGGGTCAAAACGGGGTCCACCGGTAGGCCCACTTTGCACCGAAAAACGTGTCAGGGTCAACTGTCTCCAAATTCACCAAATTTAGTGTCAACAGGTCAGGAACGCTGATACGAACCCAACGGAACTTTCAGAATTGAATTCCGATGAGCCGAGCACAAAATTGCCCGTCGAGTGGGGCCTGTGGGGCCCGCGACACGCGATTTCGTCAACGTTCTCAGAATCAAACCAAACTTGGGTCACAGGACCAACGTATTGCTACGAGTCCGATGGCGTAAGTTTCGTCTCGATCCGACGTGTGTACATAAAATTAGGGTAAATTGCAGAAAAGTCGGATACGGGACGATGTCTGCGGATACGCGTTGATTTCGGTGTGCACGCACACCCGAATCAGCTTCCGCGAAATCCTACACGTCCGTATCGACGACGCGCACGAATCTGTGAAGACCGCACGCGACCAAGTCATCCCGTTTGGCGGGGCGTACTCAGTTCCGGGGTGAAACAGGATCTGGTTTTTTCCTGTTTTTGGATCGCGGTGTGCGATCACCACAGGACGTGATGCCCCGAGCGGTTTATCCGGGCACCGAGAGGGTCATACAGGCTACGCAACGTAATTTACGGAATTGAAATCTGAGCTACGAGCAAGAAAATACACGCACCTGAACGGGGTCGAAAAACAGGGTTCTCGTCGTGTCCGACACGTGTCGGACTCGGGGATCAAATTAGGGTTAGGGTTAGGGCTTGGGATTCCTCGCCGGAGCTGGGCGGAGGGCAGCCGCCCTGAGGCGGAGGGGCCGGGGGCTCTACGGCGGAGGGCGGCGCAGACGGCTGGGGACTCGTCGGCGGCGGCGGAGAGGTCTGCCGAAGCTGCTGCTGTTGGCGGCTGTCGTCGGGCCGGAGGCAGGCGGAGGAGGAGGAGAAGAGGAGGGGGCGGTGGAGGCGACGACGCTGGGGTGCTGCGGGTCCGGGCGGAGGCGGCTGACAGTGGTGGAGCGAGGTGGCGGCGGAGTGGGGTCTGAGGCGTTGGGGGTCGACAGCCGGGGGGGATATATATAGGGGAGGGGCGAGGGAGAGGGGAACGAGAGGGGCGGAGGACGTGGCGGGGCTAGCGGAGGAGGAGGCGGGTCGTGGCGGCCGGAAATCGCGGCGGGCGGCGGAGAACGCGGTTGCGTGCGGGTCGTAGGGACACGGGTGGGGGTGAGCGGGTTCGGGTGCGCGGGTCGGGTTCGGGTGGACCCGCCCGACCCGCTAGGCCAATGGGTTGGGCCGGAGTCTGTTGGGCCGGGCTGGGCCGGGTTGGGGCTGGGCCCGGTGGGCCGGGTCTAGTGGGCCGGAAAATAAAATAATAATAATAATAATAATAATAATCAGTAAATTAATAAATAAATAAATAAATAAATAGTTTTAGGTGTTTTAAAAATAGGTCCGGGGCCCAATAAAATCCAGAAAAATTACCCTAAGTCCTGTTTTCTATTTTACACCACAAAATTATATTTTTATTATATTTTAATATTAGTTATTAGCGATTAAAAATTACATAATCACCACAGCACCTCTGTTAATTCCTGAAAATTACAGAAAAATTCCAAAAAATTGATTTTAAATAACTGAAAATTTTAGGGTGTTTACATCTTCTCAACAAATTGTTTTATTTTTCCAAGAAGGTCATTCATCAGATGAATCTAACCATGATGATGATAGGGACAACGACGATGGAAATAGTGATGATTTAGTTAAAAATGTAGATTATACGATAGATGATGATGTTGTAAAAGCTATCACTGATGAAGTATTTAAGGGACAATCGTTTCCTAGTCGTTTTTACTTTAGAAGCTTTATAAGTAATTTAGCAATTAAATATAATTTTAGTTGTTCAGCTAGTGTTATGAATAATGCTCGTGGAATTATATATAGTTGTGATCAACCGAATTATAATTGGAGAATATATGTCAAATCTATTGGAAATGGCGATATAGTTAAAGTTAGTACATTAGAAAATCGTCATTCTTGTTTAGGGAGACTTAGTACAGGACGTCATCGACTAGCTATTGCTGCATGGATTAAGACCATGATAATTGACATTATTAGAGATAACCAGTCATATAGTCCATCACAAATTGTTAAAGATATATATAGGGAGCACCGTATACAAGTTAGTTATTCCAAAGCCTGGAGAGCCCGAGAGACAGCATTAGCTGAAATTAATGGTAGTTATGATGAGGCATATGCTAGTCTTGAGGAGTATTGTTATAGAATTATGGAGACAAATTCAGGTAGTACATGTTTTATTAAAACTGCCAAAAACAATAGCTTTCAACGAATTTTTATTTGTTTTAAGTCATGTATTGATGGATTTTTAAGGGGCTGTTTACCGGTTATTAGTACTGATGCTACATTTCTTTCGTCTAAATATCAAGGTATCTTATTTATTGCTTGTGCTCACGATCCTAACTATCAATTATATCCAATAGCTTATGCTGTTGCTGAAGGTGAGAATAGTGATTCTTGGTCTTGATTTTTAAATTCTCTTAAAATATCTTTTGAAAGTTGTTTTAATGATTGGAGTACAATTTCATTTATATCTGACAAGCAAAAATGATTAATAAATAATGTTCGTGTAATTTTTTCTGCATCTTCTCAATTTTTTTTGTATTCAACATTTTAAACAAAACATGAAAAAAGTTACCAAAGAACCAGTATTTCAACACTTGTTAGACTCGCTTGCTAGATCATATAATAAAACGGATGCAAAGGGTGTGTTTGATATAATTAAAGCCGAGAACATAATTTTGTACGATTGGCTTATTGGTGTAAACGATGAAAGTCGTCGATTTGAACATTGGATAACATCGTATGCTACTTGTTCTAGATTAGATATTAACACTTCTAATCTTGCTGAATATTTCAATAGCTGAATTAAGAAATTACGAGATAAACCAATAACAATACTTCTCGATGGTATTAGAGCCAAGATTATTACACTTCATGACAATCGTAGAAAGAATACTGAAAATATAGACACAGATTATTGTCTGAAGATGTTAAAGATCATTGCTTGTATTATCAAAGAGAAGAATCACCTTTTAATATTAGCTATTGATAGTTATAAGTTTGAAATAATAGACCATGCAACATGTAGAACCTATATTGTTAATATAATCGACAGATCTTGTACATGTTTTAGATGGTACCATACTTATATACCATGTATACATGCATGTTTTGTTTGTAGATATTGCAATATTAGTATTGATAGTTTTTATCCTGCAGTATTTTCGACGGAGACCTTGAGAAGTGTATACGCACCAAAAATGGAGCCAATTCCAGTTTCCTATAAGATCCAAGATCCTTTGGTTAGAGAAGAAATTGGGGTACCAGATGTAAGACGCAAAGCCGGAAGACCAAAGAAGAACCGCATCAAACCCCGGGATTCATCGACGAGAGATCTTCGTTGCAGTAATTGTGGTGCAATTGGATACAACCGAAGAAGATGTACTAGTCAACCGAGAGAGTAAAATAGAATTGTTCAATACAAACTTAAAAATATTGTAATAGTGAGTCTGATAATGAAAGTCTACTTAAGAATTGTTCAAGACCCAAACATTACAATCAAACATTGTTACAAATCATACAAATATTGCAATCATACATTGTTACAAATTATCTACTCATCCTTCTCCTCGTCTTGTTGAGTTTGGGTAGGCAGCAGTGCTGATGGAGTCGAAAAAAAACTGTGTGAATATCTGGTAGCTTTCATCTCCAGCAGTCTGGTAACTCAGGCCCGCTCCAGCATACTGGTAACTCGGGCCCGCTCCAGCATACTGGTCACTAGGGCCCGCTCCAGCATACTGGTGAATAGGGCCCTCTGCACCATCCCTCCTACGAAGACGAGAGTGTCTCTGTCGTACAAAGCTGGTCGGATAGTCTGGTGGATGACATGATTGTACTGGAGGTATTTCAGGTTCCCGTTCAATACCCAGATGATCAACACGAGTCACAAGTTCCTCCATAAGAAGTCGACTTTGTGGGGGAAGGTTTATCTCAGGTTGTTGTAAATATTGTTGGTATACACCACTCTGAAATATGAAACTTGTAAATTAATTTTTTTATCATATCTATGTATATGTAATTTTTAAAGTATAATGAAGTCATATCAAATCATGCATGCCATTGGCAAAAGCACGCAAAGTAGAATCATCTACGGATCTACTCTTTAACCTTTGCTCCTCATATTGGTATACTCGGTTACTCATAAGAGGGCATCCCCACCATTGCCTATATTCCAGGCACCCATGTCTGCATAATGTAAACAAAATTTTAGCTAACTATTTACACTAAATCAATACGAATAATGAGTAACTTAGAACTTATATTCCTCAGCAGATCTTAGTTCGGGAGACATGTCCCTCACACTATAATTCTCGAATCGATTATTCCAGTCAGCAACGAGACCAAGGATTCGTTGTATTGCATTTGCTGCCTCATAACCGACTGTCGGTGGATCATCGGGGATTATTTGACTCATCCCGAATTGTCGAAGAACACGGTCTATCGGATGGTACATGGTGAACCGATCATATATAATATAAGATCTGTGTAAAGTAAACAAATATGATGTCCTCTTGATTTCTGGAGCATCATCTTCACATGTGTAAGGTAACCAAGTAACCTATTTAATGATATTGTATCAAATAGATGTGATGTTTATCTACGATCAAAATTATAATAATTTAAAGATATTTATCAGATATTTAAAAAATTATCTCATGATACTGCAGTGTATCAAATTGGCTACGATAAAATGATACACTCCTGTATTGGTAGTGTTGATAATCCACTACATCTGTGGGCCATCGTATAGCATCCGAAAATACTCCAACATCACTGAGAATGCTAGTAACATGCCTACCAATATAGAAGTGCTCGTAGAACCAGAACTATAAAACAAAAATATGACATTAGTACAAACAAAATTTGCTTATAAAAATACTATAACTAATTTAGGTCTTTCATTCATACCTGAATTAGTGAAATACATCCACAAATACTCTTGCGACTGGATCTCACAAATTCTGTCAAATTTGCGTATAAAAAGGCTAGAGTAGCAGCTCCCCATGCATGCTCAGTAGGTTTTGTCAAATCATCAAAGAATGGTAGAAGTTGCACATTTACATATTTCCCGATGCATCGAAATATAGAATTGTACCACATAAACAGAGCAGATACGCTCTACTGCAACGAATGACCTGAAAATATTAAGTGTTATATAGACACTAAATTAAGTCATAAACAAATATTACTAATTAAAATACATACCCGTATTTCATCTACATCAACCACCCCGTCAATAGTGTGATGTAGGTCCATGAAGTTGCCACGAAGCCATGTAAACTTCACAAAATTGTCGTCTTTTATACTAGATGGAGGGGTAACACCGAGATACCTCATGATCAGATCAGATCCCTTTAAGTGTGGATCAAAATATAATATAGCGTCACCTTTAATAGGTAACCCTAGTATATTTGCCACATCAATAAGGTGATCGTCATCTCGCAGAATAGGAGTTGAAAAGTATTGCGTTAAGGCCACCAACGCTCCGCAAGATTTACAACTAAATGAAGATCGTGGATTAAATATCTAACACGATCTATATAGTGGAATTCAACGTATTCCACCAAAGCCTTTTGGACAGAATTTAGCTCCCACGTACGATAATTTCTTTCGGTCCGCCAATGTACGTGGATCCGGGTTCGTAAATGTAATCACCTGAAAATTTTAGAATTTTTAAAATTTAATTTTCTGAATTTAATTAGCATTTTTCTGTAATTTTTAAACTAATAAACTAAGGTAATCTGATTTAAAATAAATTTTTAAAAGATATTAAATAATATTAAAATGTGATAAAAATTATATTTTCTAGTGTAAAATTAAAAACCGGACATAGGGTAATTTTTCGAAAATTTATTGGACCCCGGATGGATTTTTAAAGCCTTAAAAACTATTGATTTATTTAAACTAATTAATTAAATATTAACTGAACCGAACCCAGTAATAAAATCGAACCGGACCGGCCGGTCTGCCCGAACCGGCCCAACCCCTTAACGGGTCGGATCCGGGTCAGACCCGACCCGCCAGTACCCGACCCGACCCAAATGAAAACCCTAACCCCCAAATTTCAAACGGCCCGACCCTTCCCCTGCCGGCGGCCGTTTCCGCCGCAGTGGCCGCCGGCGGACCCCTCAGTTCGTCTCCCTCGACCTGCCGACCTTTCTCCTACCCATTTCGGTCAACACCCGGCGGTCCTTCTCCCCCTCGACCTCTATATATACCCAAGTCATTTCGCCGGAAAACCCCTTCACCACCCTTCTTCTCCGGTCAAAATCCCCTACACCGGTCATCTCCGCCCAGCCCAGAACTGACCTCGCCGCCAGTCCCCGGCCGCCCACCTCCAGCAGAACCCGACACCCGGCCGTCCACCTCCAGCAGAACCCGCTGCCGGCCCCTCTCTTGTCCGAGACGACTCCGGCCGGCACTGACAGCACCGGCGCCGCCTCCACCCGCACCCCAGACCAACTTCGGCGAACCCTCAGCCTTCCAGCAAGCCTCCGGGGACTCGGACACGACACAGAACCGTGCCCTAGCCAGGACACGGCCGGACACGTCCAGGACGCAGAATACACGACTCGGACACGTGTGAATTGGATTTTTGAGCCCTGTTCAGGTACTTATAACTTTTTCCTCGCAGCCCTGATTTCTATTCTGTCAGTTATATCGCGTAGCCTGCATGACCCCCTCGGTGCCCGTGCAAACCGCTCAGTGCATCGTGACCTGTGGTGATCGCGAGCCGCGATCCAAAAACAGGAAAATCAACGTCCTGTTTCACCCCGGAACTGAGTACGCCCTGCCAAACGGGACGACTTGGTCACGTGCGGTCTTCACCGATACGTGCGCGTCGTTGATACGGACGTACGGGATTTTGCAGAAGCTGATTCGGATGTGCGTGCACACCAAAATCAGTGCGTATCCGCGGATAACGCCCCGTATCTGACTTTTCTGTATCTCGCTGCAACTTAGTGTATACACGTCGGATCGAGACGAAACTTGCGCCATCGGACTCGTAGTAATATGCTGGTCCTGTGAGCCAAGTTTGGTTCGATTCTGAGAACATTGACAAAATCGCGTATCGTGGGCCCCACAGGCTCCACTTGACGGGCGATTTTGAGAATGGCTCATCGGAATCCAATTCTGGAAGTTCCATTGGGTTCGTATCATCGTTCCTGACTTGTTGACACTAAGTTGGACGAATTTAGAGACCTTTGACCCTGACCCGGTTTTCGGTGCAAAGCGGCCCACATATGGACCCCGCTTTGTCCAGGAAATGTCGTTTTTGCCCTTGTGTCCAAACTGGACTTAAGGACAGGCGTTTCTAGCTATTTCATATTTTCTGAGACTGTTGGTAATGTTCATTTCAGCTTTTGGAGGAGTATTTACGGAACCCACGGATACAGGGACCGCTACTGGTATTCCAACCCCAAGCAAGTGTACCTTGCCAAATTATGTAGTATTGATATTTATTTCCTTGCTTATTTACACTGTTGAACATGCTTAAACCTAGGACCGTATGACATACTTAGCGTCCGATAAATAGTCGGGTGCCAACACCGTACGCGGAGTTGGGTACGTCATTTAGAGATAGACATGCGTGACCCTTTACATTCTCGTACTTGTTTTATCAAGTATATTATAACCCAGGACACTTGACACCATACATATGACATAATCTTCCTGAGATATTCAAGGTGATTCTGTGTAGGATACAGGATGGACATAGACATTATATTCTTAGATTATGACTTGTTGCATTAGCTATGATCTCACGTGACATGGACATGAGACGTTATGGACATGAGACGTGTGGTTACATTGGGTGGAGAGAGACTCACATGCTACAGGCTGTTCTATATATATCTACTACTATTGTGAGGTTGTAGACTCTCGAGCAGAGCTAGACCCATTACTTGTTATTACTGCTACTGGCTCCCCGACACAGAGCTTGTAGCGGTCTCAGCCTGAGTACTAGTGATGCTCTCAGTTGCATTTTCACTTAGATGGTTATGTAGTTACCCTGCTTATTTCATTTACTATTTCACTGCATTTATTTTGGCTTGTATTATTTGTACCTTGCTATGTCCCCTGAGGACCTGGATCCGGATGATTTCTCCAGGTTTAGCAGAAGAGCATTATCCCGAGGTTTACGGGACAGGAGCTGAAGCTGTACCAGAAGCTGTTGCTGGAGCTGAACCAATATTGGAAAAAGAGGTGATGGCTGAAGACTTTTCTTGAGTATAAGTTATTTGTACTCATCAGATACTTTATTTTGGACTCCTTTGTTCTGGTCTGTTGAACCAGCGTTTTAGACTATTATCGGGTTGTTCCCCTAAATACTTTGCTGAGACTGGATGTTGATGTACTTTTCTTATTTGTTGTTGTTCTTATTATATTGTGTGTGGATGAGATTAGTTCTGACTTGTTGTTGTAGACCTATATTACAGCTTAAGTATGCCCCGATGGATCCATTAAATTGGGTTGTCCATCGGTGCTTGCTGCTGGCCGTTGCCACGTGTCTAGTCCCTTGGTATTTTGGGACTGGGACGTGACAGTAAACCAAGATCATGGTCGTATAACTATAAAAAATATATGCATTATATTTTGTGTGTAAATTACTTAACTTGCAAACTTATAATTTAAAAAGTTACCTCGCCAGTAAATATCCGACTAGATATGTGGTCCTCACGTTGCTTAATAATAAGGTGGGTAGTCGGTCCACCGGGAATACGACCGTCATTTTGGTTAGCCATCTACAAAAAATATTATAGGAAGAAGGGGGAGTGCTCTGAGGAGGAGTGTTGTGAGGAGGAGGAGGAGGAGGAGGAGTGCTGTGAGGAGGAGGAGTTGGGGTTTATTTATAGGGAGGGGAGGGGGGGAAGTTGAGGGGAGGGAGGGGGGGGGGGGGTCTCCGAGGAGAAGGGGGGAGGTCGGGGGGGTCTCCGAGGAGGAAGAGAATCCGAGAGAGAGGGGGGAGAGGGGCCCGCCAACCGAGTTGGCGAGCTTGTCCAGAGCCCGCCAACTGAGTTGGCGAGTTCTTCTCGAACTCTGGGCACCGTAAACTCAGTTGGCGAGTTCTCCCCCTCCCTGTAATTTCAACAAACCCCTCTCCTTTTGCGCAATTATGTAATAATTTTTTACTTTATACAAAAAAAACCGTTATATATATTGAGGTTTTGCAGGAAAGAGAGGATAAATAAAGGAGATATTTTGTGGAGTGGATTGAGCAAAGAGTGAATATGCCATGAAGAGCGAAACCATCGACCCAGAAGCTATCAAGTGTAAATTAATTTAATGATTTCAAGAGCCCGACCTCGCAGAAGTTATCACTTAGATCCGGAGCTCCACGGGACTCCCGTCGCTCCCAACCGTTGGATCGCGGGGGTCCCACGCGTGGCCCCCACGCGGATCCCCCGATCCGATGGTGCGGGGAGGGGGGGGGGGAGGCGGAGCTTCGGCAGGACTCCGGAAGCGGATATATATATATATATATATATATATATATATATATAATTCTCAAAAAGCAAAAAAAATAGTTATTAATTATTAAAATAATTATTGGCAGCAATGTAGCTGAACCAGACTTGATCAACTCTGATACTCTGAGATGGGGTGGTGGTGAGAAGAAGAAGAAGATTATGGAGAAGATAAGAGGACAGATGTAGTGCTGTTGATAAGGAGCGTTAAGAGCAGTACTGTTACTATACTAAGAGGAAGACCAGCAGTACGTGCTACATGAACCGCGGGCTGAACCGAAATCGAAATCGTGAGCCACATGTCCGGTCTTGATTGGCCGATTTTTTGTTTTTGTTTTTGTTTTTGTTTTGTCTACGTTAGCTGGAGGGCTAAGTGAAGCGAGCGAGGCGATACGCATTGCATGTGTAATGATTATCACCTGAAGCAGCTCCAATCAAGTCAAGGGCGGAATCCAAAAATTCTAGTTTGGTAGGCTGGAATAGACTGGAGGGGAGTGGACTGGATGTAACCAAACTCATATGATAACAACATACGTAAAAAGAAAAAAAAGAAGAAGATGATGATTATCAATGGGGGGGGGGGGGGGGGGGGGGGGGGGGGAGGGGAGAGGAAAGCCACCGAGAACAAGAAGAGATCTAGGAAGAACGACCAGTCCAACAATTTAGGTTGTGTCACATTTGACACATTACAGAAATACCAAATTAAATTAGGACACATCAAAATAGACACATACATTCATTCAATTTGGTACGCTATCTGTACATATTTCCTTCCTACTCAGCCTAAAATTAATTAGCACATTTAGTTCCAAGTTTGGATGATTGCGTCCGTGGTCAAACTTAGGAGGTCTAGATTATGGAGTCCTAAACTGAGTATACTTTCTATATTGTTCTACTATTATCGGATTTCTTAGTAGTAGAGTACTAAAATTGGGTTTGGTATAGTTTATTTGGGCTAGACTCCTGATATTTACGGATTTGGTGGTCCTAGATTTGGAATTTTTCAATTTTATACCATTTATTTGGACTGCTTTTATTTTATTTTATTAAAAAAAAATTGTTTGATAACAACAATTTCTGTACACAAATGGTCACCTCCACTGCAAGTAAGACAACTCAGTACGACTAAGGGGATTGAACTGGTTATAATTGGCTTTAAATGCTCGTTGGCTCCGGGCGGGGGGGGGGGGGGGGGGGGGGGGGGGGGGGGTTGAATTCTAAAAGAATCAAATGTTGGCTTGGCTTTAATCGGACGGAGATTGGCACCAAGTACCACAAGAGGAGAAATTATTCAGTGAATCGGACACATTATGCATCTTGGTTCTTCTCAATTCTTTGGCATGAAAAAGAGTTCATACAGTGGTAGCCTGGAAAAGTCCTTCTCATCTTCATCATCAAGTGAAAGAGAATCAAAGTACACGGTAAGCCCAGCTCACTGAATAATTTTTTCTGCTCGAGAAAACAAGAGCATTGGGATCTTCGTGACTCCTGCACGAGGATGACCCCAAGCGTTCGTAGCAGTCCTCCGATACATCAAGAGGATGAGCAAAGAGAATTCGAGTTTCGTCTTTCTGAGAGGATTTGTAGCTACAAAAAATTTCAATATGTAGAACAATAGTACGAAAAAAAGTAAATGCGGCAAGGATAAATTATTTAGTGGGCCAGGCTCACTATGTGACAGTTGTGAATGATGAAGTGATCCAATGGTATAATGACATAGGTCTAATGTTTTACTGATTAAAAAAAAAATTACATGTAAGACTAAATTAGAGAACTTATGAAGTCTACAATGAATAAGCTACACAGGGAATTCAATTTTTTTTAATAAAACATTCACCGCCACTGCTTCTAGTCCACTGAATAATTTCTACTGTGGCAAGCTAGAAAGCTCATTCTTTACTTAATTATTCATTAAAGGATTGGATGCCAGGGGAACTTTTTATTCCTTTTCCCATCATCTATTCCCAAAATCACATTGGGTTGTTACAAATGTATTCAGTAAACCAATTTCTTCAGCTTCTGACAATTCTCAAATTGGTGAGGGATTAGTACAACACCACCACACCACAGTTGGCTCAAATTGTAAAACTCTGCATCAAATTCAAATGAGTGCATGCATGCAGCTGTTCGGTGACAGCAGGTCAATAGAAATGGACAACTTTAAAGAGAATTCAAAACAAACTAAATTAAGACGACACACTTAAACGACGTCACAAAACAACAAATTAAGTAACAGATTCAAACCACCTAGAAAAATCCATGCAACCTCATACTAATTACTAAATTTAGAATTGAGAGTTAGTACTGATCACTTTCCACCACCGCAACTTCATATTCCAACTCCTCCTCGTTGTTCGTCGACAGGAACAGAATCAATCAGATGTTGCTAATACTTCGTCTTCGGGTAACGTTTCCTGAGTCGAGAAAGAATATCGTGTTCATTGTTCTCTGAGTATATAGGAGGAGGAGTTGGATCAGTTTCCAGATCATGACTAATATTGCCCTTCTTTGATGTAACTTTTAGCCGATAAAAATGGTAATCACAGAGGGTTTGTTGCGGTAACGAAGGTCTGTTGCAGTTCCATCCCTTGCCGTTGTTCTTACTGCAAATTCTGACGATCTCTGCTACCACAATGGCAGTACTAGTGTTCTCATTGATAATATCCACTT
The DNA here is from genome assembly GCA_036927795.1 of Iris macrosiphon. Classification (NCBI taxonomy): domain Eukaryota; kingdom Viridiplantae; phylum Streptophyta; class Magnoliopsida; order Asparagales; family Iridaceae; genus Iris; species Iris macrosiphon. The sequence continues at coordinate 170,755,452 of JAYESA010000014.1, read as the reverse complement.
TCACTTCCCTCTTCTTCCTACTTCTTTTCCTCTTCTGATCAGCATCGCCACATCTATCAACTACATTGCTGTAAACAATTAATGGTTGGAACATTTATCAACCACATTGCTGTAAACAATTAATGGTTGGAACACATTAACACTAACAACAACAACAAATATTCTTACGTGTAATAATTTGGTAAGTGTCAATAACCTCTAGAAAAAGGAGTGACAAATAAATATTACATGAAATAGAAATGAACATTAGTCAAACCTTGTTGCGACCACCAGGGCAGTACTAGTGTTCTCATCGATAAAATCCACTTTCGCCTTCCTCTTCTTCCTACTTCTTTTCCTCTTTTTATTCTTATTTTTCTTCCGATCGGTATTGCCACATTTATCAACTACATTGCTGTCAACAATTAATGGCTGGAACACATTAACACTAACAACAACAAAAACAAAGATATTGTTCCGCGTAATAATTTGACAGTGTCAATCAATAACCTCTAGAAAGAGGAGTGACAAATTAATATTACATGAAATAGAGATAAACATTAGTCAAACCTCGTTGTGACAACTTTTTCTTCAGTTTCATCGCCAACATTGAACCCATAATAATCCTCCTCGTCTTCTTCTTCCTGCCAAAACAGAATTATATCAACTCCAGAAATAAATCAACACATAATGGAGAAGCGTCTTGATTTCGTAAGTGATCGATCTATAATTCAGATAAATGGAAAGGAAACCCAAAATTAGTATGTTGGACCTAAACTGACTTTAAGATTCAAATATGAAGGAAACCCTATATAGGAAACCCTAAATTAGTATGTTGGAGTTACATGTAAACCCTATAAACTGACTTTAAGATTCAAATATAAAGGAATCCCTAAATTAGTATGCTGGAGTTACATGTAAACCCTCAACTGACTTTAAGATTCAAATATGATATCATTGGACAGAAGAAGATCTATTACCTCGAAGTCGAGCACGTCCCATGGAGAGCAGTTGAGCTGGCAAACAGCTCCTCCATCAGCATGAGTGAGAAAATGTTGGTATTGATCAAATGGTGGTGGTGGAGGTGATGGTGGTGGAGAATAACTTGGTCTACCTGTGCCCAGTAGCAACTTAGCATAGTGCTTTCTGATCCTCATCACCAGCAACAGGAAGAAGAAGAAGAAGAAGAAGAAGAAGAGGAATAGAGTAAATAGAGATATTAGGAACTTGTTTAAATAGATGTAGAGAGAGATGTAAGGAGGAAAAGAAATTAGTAGAATTTATGTCTTAGCAAAAGAAAAAAAACACTTCTTATCTTTTGAAATATAAATAGGTCCGTCGAACCATCCGAAGAATTTCTTTATAATCTGCAGGTTATAAATTCATTATTCATGTCAACCATTAGCAGAAGAAGATTCAGTATTACTCGAACATGATCGTCATATATGTAACTCAATTATTTTCTCCTCAGTTTATGCCTTTCCCCTTCCTCTTCCTCGAAATATTTCTTTTCTTAGCTACATTTTCAATATCAACATGGTAAGAGTTAAAAAATTGTTGATGTGCAGAATAATAGTCAATAATATGGTAAGAGAACCTCCTGCTCACATCAATAAAGATTGCCAAGTTCAATGGGAAGCTATAGAGTGCTTGTGAATCCTATGTAAAGCAATCGATAAGTTGAGGTGCAAATGAAACTGGGAACAAAATCAGCAATTCTGGGAGTAGTCTGACCCTCTGACATTGGTTTAGGGCACGACAATGCTCCGTTGAGGAAACATGAGGAGCTTCGGTTAACAAGATATTTCAGAAAACATTGAGCAGCGAATTCTAAAGATGGGAGTTGTTTTAGATAACACTCCAATCTTTCCTTAAACAACAAGAGTGAAACAAGGTGCTTTTGGTTGAAGACTAAGTAATTAAGTAGAGATGGGGCACAGAACAATGATCCAACATGAGATAGGCTTCACAGAAGGCCAACTTTTCATTTCCTCATGGCTAAAATCAATGTTTCATCTTCTCTTCCCTCACCTTTCTGATCAGCCTTCTCCAGGAAACAACTACTACTAATATCTGACTCTTATCGTTCAACACTAACATCACCGCACTTAAGCACCATAACCACCTCTCCTTTATCCTAGTATGTATGGGTGAACAAAAACCAACACTAGGAAAAGAACCAATTTTGGTAAATCAAATAGTATATGTATTGTTCACAAGTTGAAGCCCACTATCATATGAATTAAGTTGAAGGCGCTTACCACCAAAGGAAAGCAACCATATGATGTATTCAACAAAGCCTTCAACCTAACTATGAACTCATAAAAGATTTACCTATTCAAGAACCTGGATCAGTAGTACATAACGAAAGAATAATTTTATGCAGGGAATATAGTACAAGTATGAAACATTCAGCTTCTACCACACATACTAAATAGATCAAGACACTACATCAGATAACCATAAAAATGATCACTTGGAAATTCAATATTGTCTCCATCCAAGCATAAATCCTCATCAGCTTCATCAGAGGGACTTACCTAAAGGACAATTCTTGAATATATATATATATATATATATATATAAAGTTTTGAATAAAAGGTTTTCAGTCATTTTACATTTTCATTTATGCATGTTGCTGCCATTATGCTTCAAGCTGTAAGTAGAACTTCACATGTCGAGAAAGACCTGATACTAAAAGTACTTCAAACTTAATACCTACTACTTAAGCTAGTTTGAACTATATATAATATGTCCACCAACACTACTGAAATTATAATGAACTTAATATGTCCAAGACCTACCGTTGAAACTATTATTTCCTAACAAATTTTCAAATCAACCACAATGACGCTGATATTATCAGTACTTCCTTTTGCCAATGCGATTCTTGCCAGCAAATTTGCTGCAAGCGTGCATCGAAACTCAGGGTTCTTCTCACTAGCACCACCAGTTCCATTCTCAAGAGCTCCATCTCCCCTCGTTGGATTCTCCTCCATTAAACAGCTTTGGGCAACATTACATGCCATTTCATTGGTTACAACGTCCCAAAGCCCATCGCTAGCAATGATCAAGAAATCATCTTGTTGATGCCTCCTGAGAATGTGTATCTCAGGATCCGATGTGACTGCTGGTTTGAAATATTTGTCACCTATAGAAAAACAAAGAAAGTCATTGCTTACAGCACCGTCATTTGGAATAAGAGAATTATATACACACTATTTCTTATAATATTTTCTGATAGTGGCACTTTGCTTTTGTAGTTGCAAATAACGTAAAAGGTCTTTGTCTATAAGAGCATAATGCATGTAATAACTCAAGTAACTGCTAATTAGAACATACGTATCATCATAACTACTGGAGCCTAGAGACACCACAACATAGTACCCCAGTGTTCTTCCATGGCGGTGGCAATTCATGTCAAAAATAATGTTTAACATGGAAGATATCAGATATCGTTACCCAAAAAAGGTTCCTTTAAATTAACTAGAGGTTAGAGCTACTATATATGTGTGTGTGTGTGTGTGTGTGTGTGTGTGTGTGTGTGTGTGTGCACATTTATATAGTGAGTTATAACATTTCATAAATACATCTTGTTGATCTTATATATCTTATCTGTGAAACTTCTAAACTATCATTAATCTATATCCTTCAAACTCCCTCCCTACTTCTTCATCTCAATGTTTCCTTTTATTATTCTTCACTTCTATCAATATGTATTTTACGCTATAAGAAAAATGTATTGTAGACACTCAAACATGTTCTTTAATGATTGGAAATGATATGGTGTGTGTGTGTGTGTGTGTGTGTGTGTGTGTGTGTGTGTAAGTTCAAATGGGGGGAGGGTAGTATCAGTGAAGTGGAAATTGTACGGAATAAGAGGGACATTTTGTATATGTCTATGTAGCCATGAAGTATTTAAATGTGTTATGAAGTGATGGACATTTACCCTGGATGTTTTAGCTGTACAGAAAATGGTTAATCAGTATGTGAACTCATTGGATTGAAGTGGATTACTTGACCCTTATTGCATATAATTATATGGAAGTTCTTTATGAGACTTCAAATAATAGCATACAAATAAAGATTGATGTGTAGCAAGAGATGATAGACATTGTTAGTGGATAACGTAGCCGCATGGATAATAGTTGGTTGGTACATTAGATTAGTTGAATCATAATTTAGTTGTATGATTACAGTCATATAGACTAATGATACGATTGTTGATGTTGGATAATATATAACATGGCTATATGACCCGTTTATGGTAATATGTGGATATTTATTGAACTGGTTTAATAAATGTGGGATTCCTTTATTAGACTTTGATGAGGTGATGCGAAATAAAGTTGAGTGGTTAATAAGTTGGCTAGACAGTATTGGTAAATTGAATGCATGGAAATTTGCGAATAAGTTTAGAAATATATATATATATATATATATATATATATATATATATATATATATATATATATATATATATATATTTTGTCGTGTCACTTAACGTAATGGAACTTCGAAGTTGTGGTGTTTAATGTAAGACAAAAGAAATATCCAGATGTAGACAATAGCTTGGGACTCGTTTCATAGTAAATAAAAATTATGGAAGCAACAAAATTGAGACTAGATGACAGATATTTTATCATGTTTAGTTGGACTTTGCATCATATGCACTTCCTTCGTTTCTAGGGAGTTATAGATCCTTAATGGAACATAAGGACTTTGATTCATCAATTCATTAATGGAACATATGGAGTTTCATTTTTGCCTTGAAAATATTTTCCAGACTCACATAAAACTTGTGAGTTTCTAAAGATTTTCCTATGGTTGTAAATTTAGTTCTTCAACACTACGAGATCCCCAAGATGGGAACAAGTATCACCTCACTACCCATGTAGACCATTCAAAGACTGTTACTCGCATTAAAATCGTAACGAAGATCCAAATGTCAATAGTAGTCGGTTACGCAATTTATACACCTGTCTGCGCTAAAACATTCCAAGAAATTAGCATATGAATGTGCTAAAACATTCCAAAAAATTAATTCACATATCCAAGACCTATCCACACATTATACACTTTTATGTCTGTCTTTATGTCACTATCATTTAAAATAGTAAGAGATAAATGATGCTAGTTTTAAGGTGAAACAAGGATTTAATACTATGAATTTCTAACGCAGTCTATATATTTTGCTTCCACAAATGGAATAATATTTTTTGAATCGTTTTAAGGTTACACAACATAGTCACAAGTTTGTTTATATACGTCGCCATTTATATATTTCTTATTCTTGTATCCCCAAAACCATAATTTTTTTCAAGTTTTCATGTCCTTATGACAGTAATGTGTACGTGTCTATACAACATATTTTGATATTGAAAGTGTCAAAAATACATCAGCTACAATGCCATAAAACTGACAATTCAAATATCAGACAAAATGTTGATCCTATTCTATAAATAATTGTGCGTTGACATATGAGCTTCTACTTTAATGTGGACTCTTAATGATGATTAAAATCATCATAACTTTAACATAATTATATTTTACATGTTGCTGATTTTAATGGTTCTGGGAGTGAGCTTATGAAGTCAAAAATATGAATAAAATGCTACAAGGTATGAATAAAAAATAATGACCAACAAAACTGAGTGAAATAATATATGAATTGTTTTCATGTTCATTAAAAAAAATGTAAAAGGCTAAATACAACATTTTCATCTATTATTCATGGAGTTATGAATAAATAATAATAAGTCATTATAAGTCAAAGAAATGTTTTATCAATGAAGAATAAGAATCAACAAATTGCTACAAAGAAATATTTTCACGTTTGAAAAAGATGACAGAGGCTAAAACTCTGTGGATCGATAATTCATCTGTTGGTTGGCAAGTTATGAACTAAAAATTATATTGAACATAGTTACTATAAATGAACGAAACACTACAAGAAATAAATAAATAGTCATTAGTTCTTATCATGTAACTCTATATTAAAATTAAGTGTCAATCATAATTTAACAAGTCTACTATTTCAAACAAATAATGTTGCTCAAAGTAGGCAAGTTTGTCCAAATATATCACAAGATACAAGGTATACAAGATGCATAAAATACTCAACTTCCCAAGATGCAATATTACCAACTACATAAATAACGGTGTGAAATTACATGAAGTTAACATCCTACTTGAGGTTGTGATGTATATCATAGAAAAAATAATTTAAAAAGTATATATTTTTGGTTGTCAACCATTCATTTACCAACTATTTAGCCATGATACTTTTCTCGCGGAGTCATGTCCATGCCAAACACGGATTAAGGGCATTTAGACACTTGTCAAAGATGTCAATAGTTTTTTCATTGTATATTTTATTGAGCAAATTTTCTTGGGCAATTCATATACATGTTTTGATACTCTCAAACAATATTGTTTGATAGAAGTTCACAAGGAACGGTTCCTTTTTATTTAATTGAAATTCATACCTTCCAAAAGGATGTCATAGCAGATACTTAGGCCAAAATAGATGCAACCTAGTTATTTATCAAAATATCTTGGAAGAGTAAGATAAACTTAGACATCTTTGACATAAACTTGCACCCTAAGAAGTACAGACTAAAAAAATGGTGTTGTGCCTGAATTGAACACGTATTGGGCACAATAGTGACTCCCAAATACTCTAGGGCACACCAAATCTGGTGTCGTATCCATATCATGTCATATTATATTCATGTTGTGGAACTTAGGTCATATTAAACCATGAAAGATTTTATGATTGTTCTAATTATATTTTTTAGCTTTAGAAAAACTACAAGTACTCTTTTATGTCCATAATTGCTAAAAGTTATAAATTCTGGTTTTTGAGGTAAGTTATTGTTCTCTTATGTCTTATATTTTGAATATATATATATTTTTGTTTCATTTCATACTTGTCTAGGTATTCTTGTAGTTAGTGATGAATATAATAATTTTCAAGGGGCGAGGGATGTAGGGGCCTCTCCTGCCCAAATTTGATCCCGAGACTTTGTCACCAACCATAGAGGAGAGGATTCAAAGAGAATTTACTTTGATACCAAGTAGAAGGATATAGAGAATAATGAGATACGTTGTTGAAGGATATAGACTCGTATTTATTCATCAAGGAGGAAGTCGTTCAAATTAATTGAAGCCGATATAGGGAAGGTCTGACCGAAATGCATTTTTTGGATTTCAATCACAAACAAATAGGTACACTATGCTATATTGTCATGATGGCACCATTCTATATGGGTACAATACTAAAGGTACAGACCATCTTAAAAAAAAAGACTTCCACTTATGTTTTCCTTTCTAAAGTGGAGCTTAACGACGCCTCACCTCTTCCTTTTCTATGGCCATAATATGGAATGAAGAAGAGTCGTGTCTCTTGCTTTTGGGATTTTTAAAGACAATAATATGGTATGAAGGCTCATGTGCCCTTATTACATTGACCACTATAGGAGTAAAAGAGATCGCCTAAGAAGAAGAAGAAAACGATACACATAATACTTTCTTACACATTATTCTCTCCCCCTCCCTATTTATTCATTAAGTGGTTGTTCAAATGAATCGAAGCTGATATAGTTGTTCAATCTACAAGTGCTATTTTGACTAAGGAATGTCAGTCTGGAATGCACTTTTTAGGTTTCTAGAGTGGAACTTCGAATGGCGACTAAAAGTGTAAGCATCATAGTTATTAAAGGCGAAAGGCCCATCCCGACACAAATGGTGTTTGGCACTGAGGCTCGAGAAACTAAATGCACATTTATTCAAATTACGTAAAAATTATTAATAAATTATGTCTAAAAAAATATTACTCATATAAAAATAAAATCATTATATATTATTTTCTTTTTTACAAAATAATATGATTAGTTTATTATTTTATGTATTCATTAGGTGAACTATGGGCAACGGGATATTAATACTCTAACAGTGGTACCAAAAATCCAAATTAAACAAATGAAAGAGGGAAACATATATTTGATTGAGTTCTTTCATATCCTGCCAGTGAGATGGTGAAAGTTGTGACCAAGAAAAGCAACATTGAACGACTTTATTGTGGGGGTTGGGGGTGTGTGTGTGTGACGTTAAACAAATCCAATAGTAAGTAAAAAAAAAACTAAATAGAATATGTATGAAGCACGCTCCAGATGTGATTTGAGCCCCGCTAAGAGGCTTTGTGAGGCATGCACATCATAAAGGAAGCCTCGGTCCACCTACACTAAGGTGTTAAGAGATGAGCCTCTTGAGCCTCATGCCTAAGTTGTGACACAGGAGCGCTTTTCACAACTATGATAAGCATATTGCAACAGCTACACCGCAATGATGGCTCCATTTAAAGATGCAACTATCGCACAAAAGATTTTCAATTTTTTCCCTTCTTCCTAATGTGAAAATGGGGTGGGGGGGGGGGGGGGGGGGGGGGGGGGGTTGACAACGCCTCGCCTCTTCCCTTCCTATGAGCAAACGTTCCTATGGCGAAAGAGGATTGATATGCCAAGTTGATTAGTTGATCAGCGAATAAAAGGAGTCTCGTGCTCTCTTGCATTTTATAAAAAAATTGAAATAAAAACGCACGAAGGATATAATGTTTGCTATGTTACCCGAACTCTCCACTTAAGAGAAGTACTCGTGTCCACCGGGTAGGACATGGGTATGGGTATAGAATCCGTATCCGATCCTCCATAGTGACAATCGGATCCTTCATGGTCTTTTATGGTGACAATCGGAAGACTAGTAGTGAAGTAGATAGTTTATTTTAATGTGGTAGTGAAGTAGATTGTTTATTTTAATATGGTGGATCGGTAGTAAAGTTATGAAACCTTACAAATTTAATTACATGATGTCTTTTTATGAAACTATATAAATTTAATTATAAGCTTAAATATATGAAACAATGCAAACTTTATTACAACTGTGTCTTTTTATGAAATCATACAAATTTAATTAGAGAGTGTGTCTTCTTATGAAATCGTACAAATTTATTTATGTCTTTTATGAAGCCATACAAATTTAAATACATGATTTGTCTTTTTATGAAACCATATTCAAATATATTTATTTTAATAGTCATATTCCCGTATCCGTATCCAAAATTTGGATCATTTTTAGCCGAGTCCGTATGTCCTTCAATTATGAGTTTGAAGGACACGACTCTTGGATATGTACCTGTACCCGAGTCCAGGTAACATAGAATGTTTGTGATTTTTAGAGAAGAATATAGTATGAAGATTGAGGTTCACTTATTGTATTGACCTATATAGGCATAAAAGAGAGTGCTTAATAAAGAAAAAGAAAATGACATACATAATGTAGAAAGACATGTATTTCCTTTTAGATCATTTATAAAACTTAGTTATTTTTGGTAGTTTTAGTAAATCTTTTAGATTATTCTTATTTGAATAAGTATGTCAATTTGGTTCTATTTTATGTCAACATATGACATGTATCAAAATTTTGGGTTTCTAATTTAAAGTTTCTTATGTTTATTTGTCTTCATGGATGTAAGACTATGAAAAGGTCAGTGTGATGTAATACTTTTAAACGGTGTTTTAAAAATCGGACCGGAGATCGACCCGGACAAGACATTGGGTCAGGTCAAACTGATTCAACCAGTTGGTTCAACCACTGGGTTAACCTAAATGACCCAAGTTCAATCCCTTATGGACATAATTTTTACAAAAATTATTCATTTACAACCGGTTTTAAAAAAAACAGTGGGTCAACACTGAATCGGACCGAAAAAGTTACCGGTTCACAGTTCAACCGATTGAACTGGCCGGTCTGATTTTTAAAACACTGATTTTAAACTAAATTGAATAATACAAAGTCTTCTTTAGATTATATATATATATATATATATATATATATATATATATATATATATAATGTGTAAGAAAAGTTTTTTTTGGAGGAGGAACTAGATAGATATCTGCTGTTTTTTTTTTACATTTTGTGTTATATTGGCTAAGAATGTAATACGCACTTCAATAACCACTTTACAAAATTGACGTCTTAAAAGTTATAAACTTTTTTCTTTTTCTTTTTCTTTCACTTCCATCTTAATTATTTACTCACAATTCTCATATTCCAACATAAACCAAGGAAATTTTAAGAAAAAGTATAGAATTGAAAGTGATCAGCCAAAAGCCCAATATTAAATTTAGTGAAGCCGATATGGTATAATATGTTGCCCTTCTACTGTTTCGATAATTTTATAAATGAACCGATGAATCTTTCCGGTTAGTAAAATCATTATTCGTAAAAAAACTCCCACACTTGTGGTCGATGCCAAGGATCTAGAAGCTCGTCCACTAACAAATTTTGGCATGGATGCCAAAATTCATGTCTTGGCCTTGACATGTCTCATATTTCCATGTGTAACATAGAACAGAACAAAAGAACCAAATCCATCTCACACATGCTCCAGAGTTGGCACATCTTGAAGCAACTTTAAACAAAGGGATAACCAAACCATGTTAACTAGTAAAGTGAATCAAACCATGTTAATCGGTAAAGGGCAAATAGATAGTTTTTCTCTTTTACCGAATCAAGTTTATGATGAAAGGGGAAGAAACGACAAATATTTTCCCTCCTTTACCGAACCATGTTAACCAATAAATAAGAAAATACAAGATTCATCAAATAATAACACCATCATCTCTTTTTTTTTCTTCTTCTTCATCATCCTTCACCTCGTGTCGTATATCTCATGTTGACTTGCGGAAGAGAGACCACGATCGTACTACCATAGGATGTACACCTAGTGTCAAGTCTCGATCTCCTGCAGGATCGACCGTCCCCGCTAGACGTGAACTACCGTGCCAGTGCTCCCGCAGGAAGACCGTTCCCATATTCATCAAATAATAACACCATCATCTCTTTTTTTTTCTTCTTCTTCATCATCCTTCACCTCGTGTCGTATATCTCATGTTGACTTGCGGAAGAGAGACCACGATCGTACTACCATAGGATGTACACCTAGTGTCAAGTCTCGATCTCCTGCAGGATCGACCGTCCCCGCTAGACGTGAACTACCGTGCTAGTGCTCCCGTAGGAAGACCGTTCCCATCAGGACGTGATACCGTGCGAGCACAAGCTGCGTCCACGCAAGGCTAAGGTCTGAACATGCGTTGAAATGACTAAGCCACAGAGTCGCACAGATAGTCCGAATGCAGCGGAATAAGAAAACGAACAAGCGATTGATAACAAGTTCACAGAGTCGTCATAGCAGAAGCATTGAGTAACACAAGTATGGATGTAAAACTCTTTATTGATATTGAATAAGTATTACAAGCGGCGCTAGGCCGAGATTACAAGTCGCTCAAGCTCTCTCTCTCGAAACAATAAAAGACGTGCCAAGTGGCTTACAACATGGAATGATACATAGACGATGTTACAAAATTCTGTCATGTATATGCGCTTCAGCTCCGGACGCAACACTCCAAGACTCCAGAGCGAACTCTACGCCTTAGCGCGCACGAGGGAATACTCCGCAACGAACGAGGTTCTCCTGCACCCTGCAAGCAATCTGGTGGGTTATCAGTACATGAATGCACTGGTGGGGAGGCTTCTCGCCCGCTCGACAAATCCAAACACGTTATATTAGTTCCGGGCACCATCTATTATGTTGTCTTTGTAATCTTGTCTTAGGATCAGTTTTATGGCATGAGATATAAGCCTAACTCGTGTGGCAGTGCGCCGTGCGATATAAGAGTAACACGGCAAAACTTACCAACTTAACATTCGTCCTTCCCAGTCCAAAGATAAACCAAGTTAACCAGCGCGAATATATATATATATATATAATGAAACCAAGAATCGCATTAACAAACACAGGTGTTACGAGCGTATTTCTGACTCAGGTGAACGAATTACTCAGTTTTCTCAAAGGTGTTATACTCAGATTCAGGCATGTTACTCAGGTTGTTCAAGTGCTTCATACTCTGATTCAGGTGTTCCAGATTACTAGATGCGATGCAATGACTCGCACGCGGATTGCCGCTAAGCAAGAATGACTTAATCTATATCAACATGTCCATGGTAGCCTCTGTATGGTTATTAGGCGCTAGGCCGTGCATAGTACTTGAGACTACAATGACATGTAATGGGTCACTGGCATAGCCATAAAGGACCAGGATATGGGTCACTGGCATAGCCATAAAGGACCAGGATGTAGTGGAGGCGGAAATGGCATGCAAGTGATTACTCAAGGCATTGCACCCATTCTCCGCCAAGGCAGGCGACTACCAAAAGGTTTCGTCCGGATCGGATCGGTCCCGGTGCCCCGGCGACCGTCCGCGGAACGAGATTCGAAGATCTCCCTTGTGCACTAAGTTGTCTGTGACCATGCAAGTCTCTAGTCGTATAGGTCTCTTTGTCAGGTACAAGTTCAAGACAGATTCAGGTTCAAGTTCAAGATCTTATCAGGTACAGGTTCAAGATCTTATCAGGTACAGGTACAAGTACATGTTCAAGTTCAAGGCAGAATTGTTCACAAACATATCAACTCCTCGAGCCGTCAAATTCAGTTCAGGACGAGTGTTGCTTAACTTGTCATGATGCAGTCCCCTAGTTCGGGAACTGTCTTGGCGACCTAACGGTCCCGAATATAATACCCCGCTTCTAGCGGTTCACTAATGGAACACTTGCAACTTTGACTCAGTTGAGAATCGAGTCTCGGAGAAACCTTACCACCCAATCGTTCACGGACGAAGTGCAATGAACCCTTCCAATTGATGGAACGACTTCTATTGAAACGAGTCCAAGAGTTTTTCGTTGGATGTTTTACTGCTTGGTTTTGTGTTGCTTTGTGTTTTGTGTTGCTTTCGATGATTTGGTTTTCATGATTCGCTTTTCTCGCTTGTGCGTTCATTTCGAATCATAAGAGAAAGATCGAAGGATGCTAACCAAAGTGTTGTTGCAATTTCAGAACGCATAACCAAGGAGTGATCATTGCGTAAGACTTCCCCATCTCTCGTGTTGATTCATTCGGTGAGTGTTGTTGCAATTTCAGAACGCATAACCAAGAAGTGATCGTTGCGTAAGGCTTCCCCATCTCTCGTGCTGATTCATTCGGTGAGTGGCATCGGCCCTACGATAAATTATTTTATCTTCACGTCTTAAATAAAGAATCTCTAGTTCACTAAATCAATGTTGCCTCACTAACAAGATAAGCTAAAAAAAACATTATTGCATGCTTTAAGTATAGAACTGCTACTTTACTAGTTTCATCATGAATGCTTACCTGTCCCTAGTTGTATGTTGCATATTGAGAAACACTGCTGGAAACCTCCTGACTTGATCTTGAATCGAGATAAAGAGATAGACTTGTTTGTTCATCGTTCAACAGCTGCATGATAGTATAGTATCTGATAGGAACTTGCATTCATGCATTTGGTCTGGCCAACTTGTGCACAAGAATTATCTCTCGAGCGGTTCGTGGGACACTGGGGATCGTTCGGCCTGGAAGAGATCTGGATACCCTGAGGCATGAAGTCATTGATTTACGAGAAGGGTATGTCTATTAACGGACTGGACATGTAGTTCCAGTTGCTAATCCCGGGGAACCAACACTTGGGGACCATCATGTAGTTAGGTCGCATGCTAGGTTTTTCCTCTTGCAAGCCTATCTGTATGATGCAAAGATAGATACATGAGTTTTATACATATATGCAAATTGTTGTTAACTTGTGTGTCTGCTGCAGGGATTACCGCTCGGCCGTGAGTAAGATTTATCATATGCGTAGTTCAATCTATTATTTATGTTTTCTTTGCAAATTGTTAAAAAGAACCTAGACGACTAGAAAGATCACATAATGGTAATGCTAACTTCACATGTTTACTTAGTGTGGATTTCTAGGTGAGTTTAGCCACGGTCGCTCACCAGTACATGTTGTAGTACTGACCCACGTTTGTGGACAATCTCCAGGTTTTGGAAGCAAGAGTTTGGCGAGCATTTTGAAGCTTTAGGAGCGCATCCCTTCAAGCGAAACCGTGCTCGTGCTGCTTCCATAATTTTCCTCTCCTGTGGCAAGCTCTTTTGTTAGGTATATTGGTCCTACTAAAAGGATATGATGTATGGACGTTGTGGCTAGTTTTGTGTTTGTAAAAAGAGTTGTAAGCCATCTATGGCATATTTTGTAATCAGCCAAACTAGTACTTTGTAATCCAATTTCAAGTATTCAATAAAGAAAGTATTTTTGTGTTTATCAAATGTGTTCAAACTTTGGTTCTCTGCATTTTTAATTATGTGCTTTTATATATGTATATTTTTGTCTAACTTGTGTTTTGTGCAGGTACTATGCCTTGTGCAAGCGCAACTTAGGCTTGCACGACATCACGCTCAAGCGAGAACGATCGGTTCCGTAAGGACCAAGCGAGGACGATCGGCCCTTACGGAATCGAAGCGTGACACCGAATACTTCCAGGTTCAGGACTGTACGAAACGACTATCAGATAGTCTTTCGACGGAACTAGATGATGCAAGACATGAATCGTGTTACTTGATCGCTGCATGAATCTATATGGCAAGTCTATATGGCAAGCATTGAAACGAGACGAACGAGTATTGGTTAGCATGTAAAGCAGACAAGCATTTGGAAACGTACAATACAGTCTACTTTAGAACATAAGCCTCTACGCTAGCACGGGTATGAGGGGTAGTGCGAGGAACCAACATTTATACAAGTTTTAATTCCAAATTCTATGCAAGCAGTATAAGATAGGATTACTCCCTTAGCTAGGTGCGTTGCTTTCTTTTATTAGCATGCAATGGGTTATCGCCTAGCGATCTAGCATGTATCGTCTATATTTTATGTGTGCAGGGTAAGCATAGACAGGTTCATCGTAGCCACCTATCTTAGCAATGATTCACATGCAAGGGGTTATCTCCTAGCGATCTAGCATGTATCGTACATATTTTATGTGTGCAGGGTAAGCAAAGACATGTTCATCGTAGCCACCTACCTTAGCGATGATTCGCATCGGTCGAAAAATACTCCGAGCGCGCCTTTGAAAGTCTAAGTCTGAACTCCTGAAGGCCAAGTTTGGATTCATTTGCATCAAGCGAGTCATCTCACTGAGCAAGGCGGGACGGGTCGTCACACTTGCGCCGTTTGAATTGGCTATCCGCATTGAGCAAAATGGGTCGTTACATTATACACCACTCAGAACAAGTCTCGTCCTCAAGACTTCCTGAGCGGAACACGTTCTATCGCACACTATCGAATCTAACTCAAGCATCTTACTTCGTATCCTTAGACCCGTTCGAACACAACTTCCTACTCATTTTCTCATTTTGTGTCGCATGCGTGCTGGGTCTGTTTCATTGAATGACTCTATCACTCAATTCGAGCTGACTATCTCCACTTGATCATCGTGTTTTATGACTCAGTCTCTACTGCGCCTTGGCACGGAACATAAATCGCTTCACGCGGGGTACGTTATAATCCATCGTGAATGATGATCTAAGACTGAGGCTAACTTATCCAAATCGTTATACTCGTCTAAGTGTATCCAACACATTCACTTGTAATTGCATTCAAGTTCAGCACATCATAGAGTCTGGATCGTACACATATTCCAGGCGTCCCCGAAATACATGTATTTCAACCAAGCTTAGCGATAGCGGAGTCGAACGAATTACTCGAAAAAAATCTTAAGTGTTCTCGTCTTACGAATCACGATGATACCTCCAACGGGGTCAATTAAAATCCAAGTTATTTCCAATCCAACTTAAAACCAAGAATTGCACTACCATCAAGCACGATCTATCTGTTATACCGACTAGCATCCAAGTCCTATTATCCATTCTGTTCGTGCCAAGAATCAAGTTCACTAGAGCACACTTACCGTTCCAAGTTTAACACTAAGTTGTTGTCCCAGTTCTATACTTCTATGGCTCGTCCAACTCGTCCAAGCAATACTCTAAAGTCGGTCACATAAGTTCTTTCACTCATCTGCCTAACCACTAGGTCGGCTCACAAGGTCATAGGTACAGTACAAGTTCACGATTTTCATCGTGCAATTCGTTGCACGAAACTCGCCCAATTCCTAAGGTCAAACCATTGTTCGTTCGTATGGGATATTCTACCTAAGCTCGCTTCACTCAGATTTCTAAACATCGAGCACAGATCATCCTACTCACATCAACAAGTTCGTTTGTACAGGGACCGAGTCCGTTTCAATAAAGCCGTTCCTAAGACACGTTCGTTCAACCGAATCAACGATATATCCATGTTGAACGTGAAACCTAGTGATTCGCATAGTCTATCTCCTCAATTACGTTTGATAGAGTCTACTATCCATTCGTAAACCTAGATCACCAAGTCACGATTCAATTCTAAATATTCGATCTCAATCACAATTCTAAGTCGTCCAACACAATTCACGTATCCGTTCACGAAACCATCAAGCATGTCTTATTTTACGTTCTAGACTAACTCATCATCGAAATACTTTCGATTCACTTGTATCCTCAAACTCGCCTTATCGTGTCGAACCACAAGTCAATACGATCTTTTAATTGTCACGCTCCGATCTTCCGTAAGTTCGATCACCCCCGCTGGACGTGATATCACCACGCCAATGCTCCCGAGGGATAATCGCCCTCAACCGGGTGTGACGCATGTACGGGCATAGAGCTGCGCTCGCACAAGACAAGAACGTCAAACGTTATGGTTATCTTCGAAACGACCAAGACACCTTATCCTTATACTTCATTTCATCCAAGTTATATATTAATCCTTTAACTCATGTTCATCTAATAACCGTTCATGCCGTAATCATATTTCGCCTAACCAGATTGTCTAACTTCAATGTTACCGCTTGAATCAATCCGTAGTCTACTTTTAGCATTCCTCAAACAACTATGTTCAATCATTTAGCCAAAGTCTATTCACCTTCGTTACGTTCCATTTCATCGAGTTCGTCTGCATAATCATCGAACATGTTAGGCCTTGATCTCCCGCGAGTTCGATCATCCCCGCTGGACGTGATAGCACCACGCCAACGCTCCCGCGGGATAATCATTCTCGACCGACCTGATGTCGAATGTTATCTTTCGAACTAGATTCAAGATCGTTCGTATAAATTCAAGATAAAATCCGTTATCGCTTAATTTAATCATCGAACCACAACATTCATTTACTTGTATCAATCCGTGATATCTTCCAACTATCGATATCTTATCATGTCTTTCAAATTCGAAACTACAATCATCCATACTCGGGGTAATTATATCGAGCGATATACTACTAAATCCAAACTTTTCATGCGCGTTATCCTTCGTTCGCGCTATCGTTCCAATCAGGCTAACTTAGATCGCATCCTCGAGTATTCCATTTCAAACTTAAGTTTTAATCCATTTGATTCAATTCGAAATCGATCGTACGATCTACTAAGTTTCCTTTATTCGCTCGAACATTTCCAAGACGATCCATACACCACTCAGGGTTCGAGCTACTCTATTAAATCTTCAAAACTCATTCTATTCTCAAATCTTTTACTCGTTCCTGAGCTATCACATACACCACTCAGGTTTCGAGCTACTGTATTAAATATTCAAAACTCATTCTATTCTCAAATCGTTTACTCGTTCCTGAGCTATCGCATACACCACTCAGGAATCGAGTCATCCAAACAAATCATCAATCGTATTCGCATCATTTACTCGTATATCCAATTCGTTCCCTAGAACTCCAGCGTGGTACTTATGCGTCGCCTCGATATATCTTAGTCTCGTATATACCCATATTGATAGTCATCCAAGTAAACCATATTTTGATTTGTATCTGTCGACACGAAATACCGTCCGAACTATTCCTCAAAATCCAAGCACGATCCTCTATATTCGTCGTAGCAGTAACATTTTTGTCGAGTCACATTCTAAGTCTGCCTTGTTCTTATCCGAACGATATCCTAATCTCGCTCGCAAACTCGTCCGCACCAAAGGGTCTTGGCGCGCGATACTCAACACAAGATACTCAACACAATGTAGCCAAAAGGCTATGTGCATAGCTATCCCATTCAAGCAACCATATCATTCGCATGCACTTTTCGAAAATATTTAAGACTTATTGTATGGAATATCCCAACGGAACAACGAGATAAAGCGTTTGTAACATAACCCTCGAACAAGCTTTCAAAATTGAGAGAATCGATAAGAAGTCCAAGGACGTAAAACCGTGCTCTGATACCAATATGTCACGTCCCGATCTTCCGCAGGATCGGTCGTCCCCGCTAGACGCGAATCATCACACCAGCGCTCCCGCAAAAAGACCGTTCTCATCAGGACGTGATGCCGCGCCCGCGCAAGGCCAAGGTCCGAACAGACGGAAGCGGAGATTGAACCTTAGAAACCAGAAGAGTACATGGAACAATATGTCATATACATAAAGATCATGTTCTAAAATATAATGCATATGGAATGAACCTTAGAAACCAGAAGCGGAAGCGGAGATGGAAGCAGGGGCGAGAGCGGAGACGAAAGCGGGGCCGGGAGCAGGGGGGCGCGACTACTTAGAATATTCTAAAGTTGATAGCGTAATTGGAGCGTGCGCTAATTTTTTATATTTATTAATTATTGTTATCAAAACTTATAAATATCTTAAAGTTATTAGAATTTATAAAGTTCAGTTCAAAGTTACAGAAAGATCATTCACATGTTAATTTTTTATGATGTCAAGATAAGTAATATTTAGTTTCTTAGTTTTTGATAAATGTAATTAAAAAAATCTAACTTTCTTCTCAAAATTTATTCTTTTAAAATTATAGTCATATTATGGAAAATGCTAATGTCGTCCGGAAAAAGCACTCCGGTGGCCGGAGAAACGAGCTCCCATCATCGGGAAAACCAGCTCCAAAGTAAGAACTGCTGAATCAATATTCTTATTGAGATTTGTCGACCTCCTAGGAGTTTCTGGCTTCTAAGGAATAAACACCTGAGTAATCATGTAATATAGAGATGCCATTAAGATGTTGTACCGTTCAAAAATCATCCTAAGACAATCCTAGCTCCTAAGCATCCTAAGATGAATTATAATGTTGTTCTAGCCATACTCTCTAATCCTTGCTATAGAAATGTGTAGTGCGTCTCTAGGATCTTCAGAGTATCCACTATGAATGATTTTGTGACGAGTTGAAAAGAGAACAAAGTTGTGGGTCTCTGAGGAAGTGCAAGGATTAGGCTTTACTTACCTCATGTTGGTTTGGGTCTCTACTCCCACTAGATGGATCCGTCTAGTTATTACATGCAAGGGCAAGGACATCGAAGCATAGTTTCCAGTATCGGCCGATATCGATTCGATATGGCTAATACCGATACGGTTTGGCATGTCTCGATCCGATATCGACATTGGGAGTTTCTTTTTCAGTCAATTAGGTAAAGAAATTTAACGAAAAATACCAATCAACAAGGGTGTAAAAACATGTAAAAGAAGATAACTTATCTATCCAAGGTAAATCGATCGACAAGGGTGAGTACTATTTCATTTAATTTCAAAGCTATTAATAAACAACATAGCAAATACTTCAAATTATGCCTAAATATATAAAATATGTAATCTAAAATTTTAATAATTTATTAATAATTATTTGTTTCTCCTATAATTAATTTTTTTTTTGATATTTCGATTCGAAAATGCCGATACCACCGATCCCGTTAATCATAAGAAGGGTCCGATACCGACACTGCAAACCTTGCACCAAAGCCCACATGTCCTTGTTCTACCAAAAGAAAACTTAATTTGTTCATGATTTCAAGACTAAAATTCCTCAGAGTTTGTTTCATTAGTATTTTCTTGATGGAAGAGGGTGGGATATATTATCCACGTTAAATGCGGGAACTAACAATTATACCACAACATAACTTCGAAAGTACATCAATGCAAAAACCCTAATTTAGGTAAGTAACATCAAGCCCACTTTCCTAGTTTGTAACCATCAAATATTTGCAAATCAAAGAGTAACATGTTTTATAATCTTTGACACAAACCACAACATTTTCAATCCAAACGTCAAACTTAAAATGAGAATGAAATATTTATATGGTGCTTGGCAAAGATTTTTAAGTAAGTTAGCAACCATCGCCGCAAGCCTGCAAATCAATCCCAACTTCCCAATGCAGCCTGCAGCAATATGCAACTCAACAGATGATACGACCCTTTCCCAACTACTGACCTAAATTTTCTTGTGAAGACTAACACGAAGAGAGATTCCAAACAATAATGAAACCCTAACAATAAGCATGTAGATGGACTTCTCATGACTTATTAGAAGAAGAACAAGAAGAAGAGTATTATTTTGAAAGGGAAAAAACTGACCACTTCTTCCGGGGGGGAGGATCGTGTGCCGACGTGCCGTGTGTTTCTTCAGCAGGGGGGAGAAGAAAAGAGGGATTTGGGATTTTATTACTCATTCAGTCATTTGGATCAGGGGGGAGCATTATTTGGTTTTGGACCGAAAATTGTTCCGAACCGAACCGAACCGAATAAGAGATTCCGTTCGGTTTTAAAAAAAATCGATTCAGTTTCGGTTTCGGTTTTGAAAACTTGATAATTTCTTATTTGGTTTCGGTTTTAAGTTTTGGTTTCGGTTTAAAACCGAAAACCGAATAACACAGCTAATAGTATTAGTCTAATACTCATAAATACCTAGGAAGTGGGAGAGTTTAAATGAAGTCTTACGTCTCTGTCCGACTGTCAACCTCTAAAATAGTCTTTCCCAGACTATTCTAAAATAGACTTCATATGCAAGCAAGCTTCACGTGACATGACTCATGTGATTGCTACTCCATACTATCACTCCACTAAGTCCACTTCACTCGAATCTGGACCCCACCCAATATGTTCATCCAGTCAAACTTCAAAGTGCTCCTGCCTCTCTCTCTCTCTCTCTCTCTCTCTCATAGACTCTTTTATATTTTAGTCTTTTTGGTTCTGCTTCCTCTAGCTCTGTGCTACTCTAGAACTAACCCTAGACTTAAGACTCGTCCTCTGCCTCACTTCTCAATACACCTGTGATGTGATTCACAAGTTGTGAAGACTCGGGAGGCACGAATTGATTCGAGTGCTGCTGACGCACCAAGCACAGGTGAGTCGAGCGCCGGTGATGCCGACCTCGACTTCTTCACGGTCGACACCTCCGTCGGAGACACGCTACTCCTTCGCTCTAAGCTCTCGAGTCAAACGTCACTGACGCTGATCTCGACTTATTCACGGCCGACACCGCCGCACCAAGCATAGGCGAGATGAGCGTCGCTGACGCCGACCTCGACTTCTCCACGGCTGACACTTCCGTCGGAGACGCGTTCCTCCATCCTTCCCTCCCTCGGCTCCTCCCTCCCCTCCCTCTGCCTCCTCGATCTCTCCTCCACCGCGTGGTCTCCAGCCCCATCGATCGGTTTGAACCGAATAAACCAAAAATCGAACTAATTATTTCGGTTCGGTTTAAGTTCGGTTTTTTTGAATTCGGTTCAATTTTGGTTCATGTTTTTGTACATTCGGTTTATTCGGTTTTTGATAATTCGGTTCGGTTTGAACTGAATAAACCGAATGCTCACCCCTAATTTGGATACAACATACAGGCTCTCATGTTGGTGGCCTGCTATTATTTAGGCTTTGCAGCTTTTTTTTAAAGCCCTAAAGATAGGGGTTTCCATATGGAAATCTATATTTGGAAGCCAAAAATATTTATGAAAATTCAATTACATTCAATCATATATTTAATGGAAATCAAATCATAAATTAGCTTACCATAAATTGGAAATCCAATTATATGGAAAGTTAATATATGAAAGAGTGTCATTGCAACTTTGGAGAGGAGAAAGAAGGATTGTAGGCCGTTTCGAAGAAGGAGATCAATTTGGGATATTTTTCATTGTCTTTTTTCTTCGTGGTTGTAATCTATTTTCTGTTCCAAAGAGTTACGGTGATCCATGTTGGATCAGTGAGGAGATTGTAGAGGGTGTAATCTCTTTATTCCATTAGTGGAGGTTCTTCAGGGTTTGACTCTGATCGTCCCGTGATTTTTTCCATCTGGATTTTTCATATAAAAATCTCTGTGCCTGCGATTTGTGTTTGGGATTTTTTGGTTTGTGCGTTTTGCTCGGTTCTCTCGCAAGTACTCTATGGTTTGGGGAACAATTTTGCGTTTCGTTCCCAACAGTGTGGTATCAGAGCCAGGTGTCACTACCACATTTTCTAGGAAAGGGTATTTTAGTCTTTTCCTATTTAATTAAATATTGTGCATGGTAAATAATTATTTGTTGTATTATTTAATTGTTGTTAGATGTTATTTAATTATTTTGGACTTATATTAGTGGACCCAACTAGTTAGTTTGGACCCATGGACCAACATGAATTAATTAGTTAGACTTGGCCCATTTAGAAAGCCCATTGTTAAAGGAGATGGATTAAATTAATTAAATCATTAGACTAGAAGCTTCCTTCCTTAATTATTTCTTCATGAGAGGCCCCAAGGGGTACATTGGACATTTTATAATTTCTTGGGGAAGGGGTAAGGCCGGCCTATATTAGAGGGAGGGAAATTCTCTCTCCTCTCATTCTCATTCCAAATCTAGATCTAGAATTTCCCACTCCCAAATTCCTTTCATTCCTATTCCAATTCCCCACCAAATTTATTCCAAATTTTTTCCAATTCACCATTAGAATGTTGAGAAGCAAGGATCTAGAAGGAGGAAGCAAGGATCTACAAAGAGGAGCAAGGATCTACAATTTGGAAGCAAGTTCATCTCAATTGGAGGTTTCATTGGAAATCCATCTCCCAATAGGTACAATTCAGTTTTTCCCCTTAAAATAGCTTCTAAATCTGAGATTTAATCATGTAAAATCAACCCATATGTATGTACTACCCATAGGAATTTATTTTGTGTTCATAGGAGACCCATGGAGAAAGTTATGGTACTTTTTGTGTCAATTTTGGAGGAATTCCGAATTTATATTTTGTTGTGTGTGTCAATTGATCCTATAGATCAATTGGGCATGTGCTTATGTGTTTGGGGCTAGTGTCGTGTCCACAATTGGGTACGTGTAGGTTGTATCCCAACAACTTGGTGATACGTGTCGTTTTGGGGGTTTTTCCTCCGACACGGGACTTTGTACATGTCGTATTTTGACACGGACACATAGATCTACATTTGACACTTTGATTTGGTCATAAATAATATTTGTAACTTGTTTGTGTCCTTCGGGATGCAATTGGTTGTGTGTTGGACTCGTGTCGCATGCGTATCCTAGATCTAGTGGGATACGGTGTGATACTCTCCAATTGTGTGTGTTTTGTATAGATCTAATTATTTATGCTTTAATTCTTGAATTATAATTAGTAAATATATATAGTTGTTACATATTTATTTTTGTATATTTATTATAGTATTTATTGTAGCATAGATCTATATATTTTTATGTGTACTATTTTAATGTATAAATATATATATATGTACCTTTCTCTACATGCATTTATATATGTTACAATTTGTTAATAAAATAAATTATATATAAATGTTTTATAAAAATATTTATGTGTTTAAATAAGTAATTATATTAATTATAATTATTATATAATTAATTGTATATTAATGAATATATTTTTATGTGTGCTTCTAGCCATGTTAAATATGTACATTGATGCATGGATGTGTATTATAGCTTTTAATATATATTTATATGTATAGGATTATGTATATATAAGTATTTATTGTTTAATTGTTTTATATATATATATATATATATTGATTTATATATTTATAGATTTATATATATATATTTACTGTGTTTTTCGTGACAGTAGGATTAATGACAGAGAACTGTCATTATTAGAACCGTTACAGCAGCAGCCGCTGTAACAGTGGCGGCGGATTATTAATGACAGAGCCGCCACTGTCATTAATAACCGCATGCAGTGGGCGGAATTCGACAGCAGCAGCGACGGTTGGTTCTGTGACAGTCGGACTGTCACCAATAAGTGACAGTAGTGCAGTTGCACAGTGGTTTTAGCGACGGTGTTTTCAGTGACAGTTCCTACTGTCATGAAAGTCTGTTTTTTGGAAAATCAATATTTTTCACACAGTTTTTCAGTGACAGTTAGGCAGTTTTAATTTATATTTTATATATGATAATTATATATATATATGTATATATATATGTGTTTATTGTGAGGTATAATACTAGTATTGTTATAATTTTAATTGTATAATATAATAGTATATATGATATATTATGTATAAGGATAAATAATATATCTATGTATCTTGAACATTACTTTGTGTGGGTACCAAATGGTTCAAAACCATGGTCCCTAATTGTGGTAATTTAATATTCTATATTATTATGCAATATATTTAATATATATATATTGTGAGGATTTACCTTGGATTCACGTATCCGAAGATACGGTATCCTAATATTTTAGGATGTGGTTCTAAGACTTAGATCTTAGTATTTTGATCCAAGATTTTGGTGCTAGACTTGTGCAACCTAGAAATAGATAGTTGACCTTGGTTTGACCATAGTTGACCATAGTTGACTTTTGACTTAGAATTGACTTTTTGACCTAGAAGTTGACTGGTTTAACTTGTTCTCTTTTCGGGACCTTGTTTTGATGTTGTATTCCATATCTAGGTCTTCGAGGCACCGAGTCAGACATTTGTGAGACTGTTCATTGGACTTCAGGCGAGTACATTCTCTGATAGTTTCTCATTTATGATATCCTCTATGTTCACTGTATCTAGTGTAGATATTCATGTTTCTCTTGACACTATGGTTACGGATTGGTATATCCGGATCTCGTCATGAGATGTTATTCCTTGGTATATGGTGTATATGGTGCAAGTATTGTTTTATTGGTTATCTTGTACATGTACAGACACCGATTCTCGGGAAGACTAGCTATCTTCTTGGGGAATCTCGTGCCATAACATACCGTGGTTGGATCTATTATACCAGTCGGGGGTGGGGAGTATTAGTATAGATATGTGATCAATATCCCTATTGAATAAAGTACAGATTACATAATAGTGTTAATCATGCACCGCACGTATGATTAGCCAGGCCGCATTGCATCTTGCCCAAGTCGATCACATGTTAAGCTAGTACTCACACACTTAGTCATTAGTATTATTGTTTCATTGGCATATTGTTCATTATTGTATTTATTTCCAGTACTTCCTTATTGTACATATATCTCTTGTATCTATTGTGCATCTTGTTTATCCACAGCTATTTACTGTTACATAGTTTTTATCATTAATTAGAACTGCTGTTAGAGATGTACTCTGCTTCTTTCCTGACTGGATATATTTTTCCAGATGACACTGAGGAGTGGTACCCTACCTATTATGGACCCCAGGATGTTGTGGGTTTAGATTCTGAGACCCTGGCTCAAGAGGGACTTATCCCAACTGAGACAGTTGACCCTGGAGTTGTAGCCTCGTTGTAGCGCCCCGTTCTCCCGATGCGGAGAGCGCGGCTAAGAAACACAAGTCGGTATCGTTCGATCGGGATAGATTGAATTAAGAACTCGTCCTCGTTATGGATTTGTTTCTTCGGAATCGATTCCCATATTCAGTGGACTGCGCCCCAAGGATCGGCTTAGCGGCAGAGTCAGGAGGGACCTCTCCGCTGCTATCTTTTATTGCCTCGGTTTTCGATGTCGCTTGTTGCTTTCGTGCTTTGAGTTGGTTTTGGGATTTGCTTGTTTTCCTTGAACGGTTTCGATGGTTTTCATTGTTTTCGTTCATTGACTTGCACTTCTATTCCGAGATTGGAAAGAGAGGAGGAAGTATTAATCGAGCTGTTCGTGTGCAGGTGAACGAGCAGTAGGCGGCTTGCGAGCGGAGTCGTGAAGCGCCTCTTTCCTTCTTCTTTCAAAAATCTAAGTGAGTGGCTACCAACCCGATTAGCTAGCCCTGCTTCCAGCTTCACTCCTTGCCCCGATCAAACGATACCAAGTAATAATAAAAGAAACCAAGATAAAAGAGAATAGACTTGGTTAATACTGCTTGTCAATCAAACTGTGAACGGTTACTTACTTGCATGCTTGTTCGTTTGGGACATTTATCATATGCATAAATACAAGTTAGAATATTTGTTCTTCTTTAAATTATGCTATGAAATATACTGAATCAAGAGGCTATGCAACTGAATCATAATACTGCTTGTCCTGAACTGGCATTGCCTCAACTGCATGAACTGTTAGCTTAATGAAACAATACCGATTCGATCACGGACAACTTGTGCACAAGGTCACTGGTTCCTGCGGACGGTCGCTGGGGCACTGGCACCGATCCGATCCGGACGGAACTCACTGTAGTCTACTGCATCTGAACGGGATAGTTTGCAGCCACTACTGAATCTTCGCTGCATTCCATCCTCGTTCAAGACTAAACGGTCCATTATGGCATCCTAGCCAGTGATCCACTGTATATTTAAACCTGTTGCATACTAACTTGTGTCTCCGTGGCAGGGAAGGCAAGGTAAGTATTGTGCAGGTAATTCAGACGGTCAGGTAAAATCCACCGAACGGTGGCACGTTCATTTCAGTAAATTCAATATGCTGCTTACTTGTAAATGAACTAAGGCAAGATAGAAACCCACAAAAATATGCATGCTTCACTAAATAATGTGTTGATTGGTATAGTCAGGCTAGCTCGCCTTCACCAGCATGTTTCGATATGCTGACCCTCGTTGAAACAGGTTCTCCGCACTAAGGCGAACCGAGCGAGGAGCCGAAGTCGTCTTCCCGATCCAGTCCAGCTGTTAGCGCATCTTCACCGCGCCTCGAAGCCTTTTAAAGCCAGAAGCTGCAACTCTTCATACACAAATGCAGCTCCGTGGCAAAGCGATCCTCCAGCCTGGAGGTCTTTATCATTTTTAGTTTATAAAAGGATGTAATGTACAGGACTGCTATCTCATTTTGAGTCAACCCTTTGTAAGCCGTTCGGCATATTAGCTAACTCGTTCAAGAGTTTGTAATAGATGTTCATTATCAATAAAGAGAACTTTTCTATGTTTCAAATCTGTGTTTCAATTTATCTGCGTACTCTGAATATGTGCTTGCTATGCAAATCATTAAAGCCTTGTGCGGGCGCAACTCCAGGCCCGCACGGCGGTCACGACTCGGGGGACGCCTCGGGGCGTGACATAGTGGTATCAGAGCACAGATTCAAAGTTCCTTAGACTTCGTGCTGGAAAAGTTCCTTTAACGATCAAATTCCTATGCGAACTCTTGAACTCGCTAGGCCAAAATGAGATACGTTCATGCAATAAGTCCATAATACATTATGATCCTAATGTAATTTACCTTCTTTTGAAGGAATGGATCCAGCGCAATCTGCAGCGCAACCACCGATCGAAACACAAGAGAGCAGTTCAGGCAATTCGGGAAGCTCTCGGAGCCAGCGAGGCATGTCTCAAGTCGACCCGCTAGAGCGGGTAATGAAAATGCTAGAAGAGCAACGACAAAGAGACGATGCTCGCCAAGCCAAGCTCGAGAGTAATCTAGAGACCCGATTCTCAGTCCAACAGAAGCAGGTAGATGCCCTGCAACAAATCGTTCAGACTTTGGCTGCCAACCATTCCGCCGCAACAGCAACGACTCCGGTGGGACAGCCCGTGCTTGAAGCGGAGACGCCTCAAATTCCAAGGCCGAGGGACGTGACTGCCTTCAACTTGGGCCATTTCAAGAAAGTCTGCAACACCCCGTTCAACGGGACTGAGGACCCAGTGGTAGCTCTAGATTGGCTAGCCGAGATTGAAGACCACTTCACTCTGCTAGAGGTCCCCGAAGATAAGCGCGTCGCCTGCGCGCAACTGCAGCTCCGCCTCAACGCACACGATTGGTGGGACGTACATCGACGATCTCTCCAATTTGATCACGGAGAGGAGGCGATCTCGTGGACGACCTTTCGTGCCGCGTTCGAAGAGGAGTTTATACCGCCTCCAGTACAACGTCAAATGGAAAATGACTTCGTGCAACTGAGGCAAGGCAGGATGACAGTTAAAGAGTACTCCGCCGAATTCAACCGACTCTCCAAATTCGCTAGGGCCTATTTACCTGATGCAGCGAGTCGAGCCAGAAGGTTTGAAGGTGGACTACGCCCTGCCATTCATTCGCACGTGGTCAATAATCAGTACGGAACAATGCGTGAAGTCATGAATCACGCCCTATCCCTCGAACCGCAGTATCCTCACGTTTCTACTGGCGCTGTGCATACCTACAATCACAAACGCCAAGGCAACGATAGAGGAAACACCGCTACAAAGCGCCCTAACCACGGCGGTCCACGGAGAGGTAACCCAGGGCAACCGTGTGCATATTGTAAGAAACCAGGGCACACAGTTGAAAAGTGCCGCAAGAAACTTGGGCAATGCCTCATTTGCGGTAATCCTGATCATACCGTTCCTGCCTGCCCACTGAGCCGCCTTAATAATCCCTAACGGTAAGTTCTACCCTAAGTTTCGAGACGAAACTTCCAATTAGTTGGGTAGGATGTAGCGTCCCGTTCTCCCGATGCGGAGAGCGCGGCTAAGAAACACAAGTCGGTATCGTTCGATCGGGATAGATTGAATTAAGAACTCGTCCTCGTTATGGATTTGTTTCTTCGGAATCGATTCCCATATTCAGTGGACTGCGCCCCAAGGATCGGCTTAGCGGCAGAGTCAGGAGGGACCTCTCCGCTGCTATCTTTTATTGCCTCGGTTTTCGATGTCGCTTGTTGCTTTCGTGCTTTGAGTTGGTTTTGGGATTTGCTTATTTTTCTTGAACGGTTTCGATGGTTTTCATTGTTTTTGTTCATTGACTTGCACTTCTATTCCGAGATTGGAAAGAGAGGAGGAAGTATTAATCGAGCTGTTCGTGTGCAGGTGAACGAGCAGTAGGCGGCTTGCGAGCGGAGTCGTGAAGCGCCTCTTTCCTTCTTCTTTCAAAAATCTAAGTGAGTGGCTACCAACCCGATTAGCTAGCCCTGCTTCCAGCTTCACTCCTTGCCCCGATCAAACGATACCAAGTAATAATAAAAGAAACCAAGATAAAAGAGAATAGACTTGGTTAATACTGCTTGTCAATCAAACTGTGAACGGTTACTTACTTGCATGCTTGTTCGTTTGGGACATTTATCATATGCATAAATACAAGTTAGAATGTTTGTTCTTCTTTAAATTATGCTATGAAATATACTGAATCAAGAGGCTATGCAACTGAATCATAATACTGCTTGTCCTGAACTGGCATTGCCTCAACTGCATGAACTGTTAGCTTAATGAAACAATACCGATTCGATCACGGACAACTTGTGCACAAGGTCACTGGTTCCTGCGGACGGTCGCTGGGGCACTGGCACCGATCCGATCCGGACGGAACTCACTGTAGTCTACTGCATCTGAACGGGATAGTTTGCAGCCACTACTGAATCTTCGCTGCATTCCATCCTCGTTCAAGACTAAACGGTCCATTATGGCATCCTAGCCAGTGATCCACTGTATATTTAAACCTGTTGCATACTAACTTGTGTCTCCGTGGCAGGGAAGGCAAGGTAAGTATTGTGCAGGTAATTCAGACGGTCAGGTAAAATCCACCAAACGGTGGCACGTTCATTTCAGTAAATTCAATATGCTGCTTACTTGTAAATGAACTAAGGCAAGATAGAAACCCACAAAAATATGCATGCTTCACTAAATAATGTGTTGATTGGTATAGTCAGGCTAGCTCGCCTTCACCAGCATGTTTCGATATGCTGACCCTCGTTGAAACAGGTTCTCCGCACTAAGGCGAACCGAGCGAGGAGCCGAAGTCGTCTTCCCGATCCAGTCCAGCTGTTAGCGCATCTTCACCGCGCCTCGAAGCCTTTTAAAGCCAGAAGCTGCAACTCTTCATACACAAATGCAGCTCCGTGGCAAAGCGATCCTCCAGCCTGGAGGTCTTTATCATTTTTAGTTTATAAAAGGATGTAATGTACAGGACTGCTATCTCATTTTGAGTCAACCCTTTGTAAGCCGTTCGGCATATTAGCTAACTCGTTCAAGAGTTTGTAATAGATGTTCATTATCAATAAAGAGAACTTTTCTATGTTTCAAATCTGTGTTTCAATTTATCTGCGTACTCTGAATATGTGCTTGCTATGCAAATCATTAAAGCCTTGTGCGGGCGCAACTCCAGGCCCGCACGGCGGTCACGACTCGGGGGACGCCTCGGGGCGTGACACTCGTAGTATTCTTTGTACTGGATTTGTCTCCAGCTTATTTTGTTATTTCTTCAGACTCATTGATGTATTATTTTAGACTCATGAGTTGTATTGTGACTATTCTATTCTTTATCTGATTCGTGCTCATTCTATCTTAGTTCTGTGATTGAGTATACTATCATTATGGTGGTTCATTATATTGTTAGATAGATTATCTAGACAGCGTTCTACCGCCGATTCTGCGGCGTAGGCTGGGCGTTGTTTCCGACTAGTACCCTTACCTCGGGTACGGGTCGTGACACCAGGTTCTGAAATTTCAGAAGGGTGTCAGGAGTTGATAGGCAAACCAGGGAGGAGAGATGGATGCGAAGCCGATGCGCATGGTAAACCTGAATGGTACCAACTATCACTACTCGAGGAGCAAGATGAGGGATCTACTATTTGTTAAGAAGCTGCATCTGCCGGTATTTGCTTCTGAGAGTCCCAGTGACAAATCCGAAGAGGACTGGAAGTTCGAGCATATACAGGTATGTGGGTACATCAGGCAGTTCATTGAGGAAAACGTGTACAACCACGTTGCTAGTATTGAGCAAGCAAGAATATTGTGGGATAAGCTGGAATCTTTGTATGCGAAGAAGGCTGCGGTAAATAAATTATTCTTGATCCGGATGATGATGGGTCTACGGTACAAAGATGGAGCGTCCATTACGGATCATTTGAGTGAGTTCCAGGGCGTGGTTGACCAGCTATCCTCGATGGAAGTCAAGTTCGACGACGAGGTTCAGGGACTATGGCTGCTATGTACATTGCCAGACTTGTGGGAGACCGTACGAGTGTCTATAATCGCTTCTTGTCATGCCCCAGTCCCAAAATACGTAGGACTAGGACACGTAAGCATGCCAGCCGCATGTATATATGGCAACTCCAATATATGGAAACCATATATACGAGCGTACGCTGTGTAATGAACAATAATTCATAAGTGGTAAAACTGATCACAAGTCACAAGATAATATCTAAATCTCATCCACAGAAATCAAATATGAATAACCAATAACCATGTAACTAGATCTCAATACAGATATCTAAGAATGACAGTCAGATGGAAACAAATCTACTGCCGAAATAGAATATAAAAAGGAACCAGATACACACCATATAAGAACAACATCTGACAATCATGAGGCTCGAAGAGAAGATCTCCTCGGAATATAAGTAGCATGTCCGGATCTGCGCTCCCACGAATACTCATGAACATCTACGCCTGGAAAGGGACCAGGTCCTCAGAGGGACATAACAAGATACAGAAAAATAACATGCCAGGTATGTAAATACTGAATAAATAACTGGGGTGTGCTAACCATCTAAGTGAATGCAATTTAAAGACCTTGTAGTACGCATGGGGATGTGTAGGCCTGACATATGATGACGTAATTCACCAATCGTCATGACTGGCTAGTATATGTGTCATATGCCCCCGGACGCACGGGTAACAGGAATACCCCATCCTCCTCGGAGCATGGTAACGGGAACAAGAAAAACCACTACCCCATCTCCGAGAAGCATGGTAACAGGAATACCCCATCTCCGAAGAGTATGGTAACTCGCTATATATACCGTAATCCCCATCTCCGAAGAGCATGGTAACTTGAGTATATATCAGGGGGGGTGTCCCATACGCCTAGTAAATGTCTTTCCCGCCCAATATAGATGTACAAATCGTGAAAACGACGTGGACATCTCATACTATGATGCAAGTCTCAATAAAATAAATAACTAAGCTACATACCGTTACACGTGTAGCTCATACCGATGGCCAGTCGAGTATGAGGCACGCGTCCCTACATGAACTCACTCTGTGATGTGTAATGATACGTGTCAAGGCCTGAGAAGTCATACCAATAACTCCCCAACTTTAGGTGGGTCTACTAGACACTAGGTCAGATACTACTCCTAACGTCAACGCCTTCGTTGACTGCACCCGAGTCTGCTCGGACGCGCACATTTATATAATAAATAAACATGTAACTAACAATAACTAAATTTAAATAGTACAACAAGGCAAGGTATACTTGCCTGGCAAGAGAGCTGCAAATATAACGTCCAGATGTCAAATGTCAAAAGTCAGAAACTATGGCCTCAGAATAAATGTCTCCGGATGCTGAAATAAATATCACTAACAGTCTCAGAAAATATCAAATAGCTAGAAACGTATGTCCTTTCGTCCAATTTGGACACAGGGACAAAAATGACAGTTTCCGGTCAAAGCGGGGTCCACATGTGGGTTGCTTTGCACCAAAAAATGTGTCAGGGTCAAAGGTCTCCAAATTCGCCAAACTTAGTGTCAACAAGTCAGGAACGATGATACGAACCCAACGGAACTTCCAGAATTGGATTCCGATGAGCCGGTCACAAAATCGCCCGTTAAGTGGAGCCTGTGGGGCCCACGATACGGGATTTTGTCAACGTTCTCAGAATCGAACCAAACTTGGATCACAGGACCAGCGTATTACTACGAGTCCGATGGCGCAAGTTTCGTTTCGATCCGACGTGTGTACACAAAGTTGCAACGTGTTCCAGAACAGGCAGATACGGGACGTTGTCGGCGAATACGCGTTGATTCCGGTGTGCACGCACATCCAAATCAACTTCTGCAAAATCCCGCACGTCTGTATCAACGACGCGCACGTTTCGGTAAAGACCGCGTGCGACCAAGTCGTCCCGTTTGGCGGGGCGTACTCAGTTCCGGGGTGAATCGGGGCGTTGTTTTTCCTATTTTTGGATCGCGTGTCGCGATCGCCACAGGATGCGATGCACCGAGCGGGTTGCACGGGCATCGAGAGGGTCACATAGCCTACGTGTCACAACTGACGGAATTAAAAACGGAATTACGAGGAGATAGAATGGGTTACCTGAACAGGGCTCCGTAGAATGAATTTTCTGTGTCCGTGAAGAGGTGCGACACAACGCTGATCGTGTCCGGGCTGTGTCCGGGCTCTGAAATGCTGTTATGTCCGGTTTGAGTCCAGTGGAGACTCGCCGGAGCTTCGTCGTATCCGACTCAGGGCTGCTGGGGTATTCTGGAGTCGGGCGGCGTTCGGATATGACCGGAGGAGGGTGCTGGGAAAAGCTTGCGGCGGAGGGCAGCCGCTTCTGGGCGCTGGCGGGTCGGTGCTGGGATGATGGTGGCGTCGAGATGCTGCCGGAGAAGACGGAGGAGAGAGGGAGACACGGGTGGTGGTCGGCGGCTCAGGGGAGAGGGTGGCAGCGGCGAGGGCCGGAGGCACTGTCGAGGGGTTGCTGGAGATGGGGCTCCGTCCGGGGAAGAGGGCTGGGAGAGGGGAAGAGGGGGAGGATGAGGTCGACACGGCGCTGCGCCGGCGAGGTCGGGGTCAGCTCCGGCCATGGGGAAGTGGTGAGATGGTGGAGGTGGTGGAGGGGAAAGGGAGCTCGGGGGGAAGGAGGCTGAGGAGAGAGGAGGTGGGCGAGGCCGGCTGGGGGGGGGGGGGTTGTCGGGAAGTCTAGACCGGCGACGGAGCTCTCCGGCGAGGTCGGCTCGCCGCGGTGAGGGGAGGCGGAGGTCGGGGGGGGGCAGCCGACGCTGGCGGAGGGGGGGTCGAGGTGGAGAAGAAGAGGAGGAGGAGGAGAGAAGGTCGGGGCCAGCGGCTGGGAGGGGGTCGACTCCGGCCAGGGGCGGCGGAGCAACTCCGGCGGGGGGGGGGGGGTGACTGCGGGCTAGGGTCAGGGGTTGGGTTTTTATTTTATTTTTCTTTTGTTTTCTTTTATAGAAAATTTTATTAATTTAATAAGTAAAATATCTAGAGATATTTTACAAGATATTTTGTAGATATTTTCAGGATATTTTCGGGATATTTTCGGGTGGGTCCCGTCTCCAAATGGTCGGTGCAGGTTCACCGGCCAATGAGGGGGTGGCACCTCGTACTGTAATTTGCAGAAAAGTCCTTAAAATTTCATAAATTGAGCAGAGATCCTATTTTGGGAAATTGCGCAATTACGAAATTGTCTGGGAAAAACACCCGATTCCTGAAATTGCTAAAATGCACAGAACTGAAGGAAATTGTTGTGTGAGGGTCCTGAGGGGGTGGGGGTGAGTCTGGGCAGGGACTGGGCCTGATTTTCTTGGGTGATTCGGGCCATCGTATTTATTAATTAATAAATACTGCGCACGGTGTTCACTAATTATTTAGAGGCAGGTAGGGCTATAATTTTAGTACGGTGTCAATACACTAAATGTAGTATACTCAGTGTAAAAAATTAATGTATTTTTGTCTGGCAAACAGGTGGAGGTTGGGCCTCTAATGTCTGTTGGAACAAAGAATGGTACAGGTCTGGGAATTTAATTACGTATGTTTGGTAACGATATTTGTGCGTCTAATACGAGGCTCATAACAGAGTATCTGGGAGTTGTCCAAAGTGCAGGATAGTAGATTGGCATGTCTAGGAGAGGTATGTGAACTTTGTTCGGGGATAACAGTCAAGGTAAAGCTCCAAATAATTCGGTGATGGACAGGTGCACAAGTCAATAGGATATGTAAGCAAAATAAATTAAATTATTGCCATAAATTCTAATTTGCCAAAAATAATCCTAAAATGCTGGAATCTGGTCGAGGGGGTTTACACTTCTGCTCCGGAAGGCGTGATCAGTCTGGAGTTTGTCAAGAGCGGGGTACTGCATGAAGAGATGCGAAGACGTTCTCAGGGCACTTCATCCACATCTCACTCAGAGGCGCTTGTTTCAGAGGGCCGCGGAAGGGGTAAAAAGCAGGAGTCCAGACGGTGGCAGAGACAAAAGCAGGAGAAGGTCCAAGGGTCGGTACGAGGACTCATAGTGTTACCATTGTGGCAAGAAAGGGCACATCAAGCGAAACTGTTTCGCTTGGAAGAGGAGAAGAAGGGCGACAAGGGGAAGCAGGGCTAGAACACTACAGCGACGGCCTTGACACATGGAGGCGATCTGATCATTGTAGGTGATGAGGTAGTTATGAACCTCGCATGCGATGATAACTCTTGGCTGATGGACTCAGGTGCTTCAGCGCACGTATCTCACAACAGGACACTGTTTGCTACTTACACAACAGACGATTGTGGAGTGTTGAAGATGGAAAATGGAGATGTATCGATGGCAGTTGCCATTGGAGATGTGCATTTGAGGACAAAGACTGGTGCAGTTATTGTTCTAAAAGATGTTCGTCATGTCCCTGATATCTGTTTCAACCTGGTATCGGTTGGAAGGTTGGATGATGAAGGTTTCTTCAATCTCTTCGGGAACAGTCAGTAGAAGATTTTTAGAGGTTCGATGGTGATTGCTAGAGAAAGTAAGAGGTCC
The DNA here is from genome assembly GCA_036927795.1 of Iris macrosiphon. Taxonomy (NCBI): domain Eukaryota; kingdom Viridiplantae; phylum Streptophyta; class Magnoliopsida; order Asparagales; family Iridaceae; genus Iris; species Iris macrosiphon. Next base: position 170,719,906 of record JAYESA010000014.1, on the reverse strand, counting down.
GGACTCTACTATATGGAAGGGAGTGCACATGGGGCACATGAGGTGAACGCAGCTACTGATGCGTCTATCGAGTTGTGGCACAGGCGGCTCAGTCACATCAGCGAGAAGTAGATGAGCTACTTGGTGAACATGAAGGTGATTCCAGGACTAAAGTCTACAAAGCTGGAGAGGTGCACGTACTGTTTGACGGAGAAGAAAAATATGGTGTCTTTCCAAAGTCACCCAAGTTCAAGGAAGCCGGCGTTGCTTGAGTTGATTCACTTGGATATCTGCAGTCCTATGAAGGTAAAATCTATTGGTGGTGCTTCTTAATTTGCAACTTTTATTGATGATTATTTCAGAAAGGTTTGGGTCTATGCCTTAAAGACCAAGGATCAGGTGTTGCCCACTTTCAAGGAGTTTTAGGCCTCCATTGAAAGAAAAACGAGCAAGAAGTTGTTATGTGTTCGGTCGGACAATGGCGGCAAATATATCGGTCCCTTTGATGCATATTGCAGAGAGCAAGGGATACGACACCAGAAGACTTCGCCAAAGATACCTCAGCTCAATGATGTAGCGGAGCGGATGAACAGTACGCTGATGGAGAGGATACGATGTTTGCTGTCAGAAGCAAACTTGACGGATAGCTATTGGGGTGAGACTCTTTACACAGCTGTTTATATTATTAATTTATCTCCTAGTTCTCCTTTGCAGGGTGATGTGCCTGACAAAGTGTGGTACGACAAAGAGCCATCATACAATCACCTGCGAGTGTTTGGTTGCAAAACCTTCATGCATGTACCGAAGGACGAGAGGTCCAAACTTGAGCCGAAGACGAGACGGTGCGTCTTTGTCGGTTACGGTCGGGATGAGTTTGGCTATAGACTCTACGACCCAGTGGAAAGAAATCTCTACAGAAGAAGGGACGTAGTATTCGTCGAGGATCAGACCATGACCAATACTCAGGATTCTGATATGCCTTCTGAGGCTGAGGAATTGCCTGAGTTAGAGTCATTTTGCTTCAAGAAGTTTCTAGAGGACATCGCAGAGGATCCAGTTATGGAAGAGCAAGTACATGAAGTTGCTCCCAACCTTGATCATCAGCCTGCTGATGGTGGTCAGAGTGATCTTCAGGAGGATGAGCATGTCGAGGAGGCAGTTCCTGAGGAGGAGGTAGTTGGTATACAGCCAGCACCAGTGGTTCTATTGAGGAGGAGCGATAGAGAGCGTCAATCATCTACCATATAATTGGATTTTTAATTTATGGTAAGCTAATATATGAAAGATCCAATCATAAATATATAATTAAAGTTAAAGATGGAAATCCAATATAATATTTGCTTACCATAAATGTTCCAATACACGGCGCTCGATGCACTTTCTGAGATTTTTTGACACACGGATGGCGCTCGTCGCACTCCGGGATATTCTCCACATATGTTGGGAACCCCACCCACTCCAACATAAATTACATGGAATGTATCATCTTTTATTGACCCACGCACAAATAGATGTGAGCAAGAAGTGAAAATGATCATTCATTTGAAAAATATTGCAAATCAGTTGCCAGATGCATTCACTGATATTAAGAAAGTGATAAAATCTCATGTACCAGCTATAAACATACCAGCACGGATTAATATCCCTGAAGAAAAATATGATGGCACACTAAAACCGTGCATGAAACGTGGACAACCTGTTGGCGCTAAAGATAAGAACCCTCGAAAGAAAAAGGTACAAGTAATTACTCATGAAGAGGAAATAGTTTCAAACCATGAAATCGCTATAAAAAAATTGACTGATCGGTTTAAAGTAGCTCCTGAAGAGACACATGACGATGAAATTTTTTTTGAAGAGATTTCTTTAAATTATATGAGTACAAGAGAAAGTTGGAATATAAAAAAATTACTATAGACAATGTTTTTTGCTTATGGTGACGCATTTGATATTGTAAATGAGGATCCTGAACCAAAATCTGTTGAACAATGTCGACATATAAATGATTGACCAAAATGGAAAGATACGATAGAAGCAAAATTAAAATCCCTAGAAAGTCACAAAGTATTTTGACCACTAGTCCAAACTCCTGAAGGTATGAAACCTATTGGATACAAATGGGTGTTTGTACGAAAACGCAACGAGAAAAATAAAATTGTGAGATACAAGGCACGAGTTGTTGCACATGATTTTTCACAGAGACATGGAATCGATTATGATGAAACATATTCCCCTGTGATCGACACAATCACATTACGATACTTGATCAGTTTAGCAGTCACAGAAAAACTTGACATGCGGCTTGTGGATGTTGTTACCACATATTTATATGGGTCATTGGATAATGACATTTATATAAAAATCCCAGAAGGATTCAAATTTCCTGAAGCATATAACCAAAGGTTTCATTGGTTATACTCAATCAAATTACAACGATCCCTATACGAATTAAAATAATCTGGAAGAATGTGGTATAACCGTCTTAGTGAATAACCTTGTTAGAGAAGGATATATATAAATAATCCAATTTGCTCATATGTTTTTATCAAAAGATCTAAAAATGGATTCTCCATTATTGCGGTATATGTTGATGACTTAAATCTTGTAGGAACTCCCGAAGAGCTCACAAAAATCGCTAATTATCTGATGAAATAATTTGAGATAAAAAATCTTGGAAAGACAATTTTGTCTCAACCTGCAGATCGAGCATTTATCAAATGAAATTTTTATCCATCAGTCTACCTATGTAGAAAAGATTTTGAGAAAATTTTATATGGATAAAGCTCATAAATTGAGTAGTCCCATGGTTGTTCGATCGTTAGATGAAAAGAAAGATCCGTTTCGTCCTTGAGAGGATAATGAAGAATTATTATGTCCAGAAGTACCATATCTTTGTGCTATCGGAGCTTTGATGTATCTTGCGAATTGTACAAGGCCTGATATATCATTCTCAGTAAACTTACTGGCAAGATAGAGCTCAACACCAACAAAACGACATTGGAATAGTGCTAAACATATATTACGTTATCTTTGCGGAACAACAAACATGGGCTTGTTTTACTAAAAATATTCAGAATCACAAGTTGTGGGTTATGCTGATGCTGGTTATCTATCTGACCCACATAAATGAAGATCTCAGAGTGGATATGTGTTTACTTGTGGTGGTGCTAAAATATCATAGCGTTCGGTGAAGCAAACATTATCAGCTACTTCTTCTAATTACTCAGAATTTCTGGCATTGCATGAAGCAAGTCGATAGTGCATATGGTTGAGAATGATGGTTCAGCATATCCGAGAATCATGTAGGTTATCTTCAACAAAGAATACTCCGACGATATTGTATGAAGATAATGCTGCTTGTATTGCATAAATCAGAACTGGCTACATCAAAGCTGACAGAACGAACAATATATCACCGAAAATTTTCTACATACACTCACGAGCTACAGAAGAATTGTGACATTGACGTTCAGCAGATACAATCGAGTAAAAATTTTGCAAATTTATTCACTAAAGCATTGCCATCCACAAAATTCAGAAAGATGATTCAGAATATTGAGATGCGTCAACTAAAGGATCTCTTGCCAGTATCAGGGGGAGCGTGATCACTAATTGTCACACTGTATTCATTTTTCTTCGTCCAAGTTTTATCCCACTGGATTTTTCTTGGCAAGGTTTTAACGAGGCAGTGTATCACACTTACAAATTTTATATGAATATATACTATTTTTTCTTCGTCCAAGTTTTTATCCCACTGGGTTTTTCTTGGTAAGATTTTAACGATGCATATTCTATAAATATTGGACATCCAAGGGGGAGTGTTATGAAAATTGTATATGGATGTCCAAATAAAGAACCCATCCATTGAAAAGACACATCCTTTGGCTCTTGGTTTTTGAGTAGCATCCTTTGACTCTTGGCTTTTGGGTTGCTCTCTTAAGCCTATAAATAGAGAACTTGTAATGTATTTTGTGATATGCAATTGAAGAAATGAAATAGCTCTTCACTCCCTCCCTCTCTATTATTCTCAAAGTACTCACTTTATTTTGTTCAAATTTTAATAGAATATACTTAGTTGGAGTATGAGCATTATGTCATATCCCAAAATTCGCAAAACCAAAATCGTCATTGGACATGATGTCATACAAGTCTAAATTATACTTGTACAATACAAGAACAAATACGATCGATAAAACAATATCTCAAAAACAAAGTCGTATAACGAAAATAAACAAAAAAAGTAGATAGACACAAGATATATATGAAAAACGATTCTCTTTATTGATAATTAGCAGCGAAATTACAATGACACTTAGGCCAAAAGAACAACTCAACTACAAACACTGGATCTTATTACAATGAACGATACCACAAGGCCTAATTACAACTTGTGAAACTAATACAATCAACAATGTTATATACATTATGTCATTTATAAACACAATATAACATCTTCCACCCAAACACCTTCAAGTTGTTGTCAAATGAGTTCCAAATATCTCAAAACGTCCAAGCGACTTCCCGCACCACAACACAACACACTTTGATGATGAATTTGAATCAAATGTATATTTCTTAAGGTGTCCTATTTTCCCTACTTAGTTTCTATTTATAAAATTTATTGTAGAGAAACAAATTTCATTAAATTCTATGGAGAATTTCTAGTTTGTGAAAATTAGTTGGAGAAGTCCAACTCGCTAGTCCGTCTGACATTTCTGATTTTTTTAGCCAATGGAAATGCCAAACGGTCTGGTATTGCTGCAACAAAAATGCCAAACCAGCTGATTTTTTCTTTATAGATTTTTGTAATTTCTCCATAACAAATTAGTTTTTGCAGACTTAATAAAAAAAACAAATACTAAGAAAAAAAAATCTAACTCTCACTCTTTGGCTTCCTGAATTGAGTTACTTTCATAGGCAGCGACATATCGATCTTCAATAGATGAATAGACAAAGTTCTACAAGAGAAGACGGTTGTATATTTTCTCGTAGCCCAACATGCGCGCGTGCGCACGCACGCGCACACACACACACACACACACACACACACATATATATATATATATATATATATATATATATATATATATATATATATATATATAAAATACGGAATTCCTAAAATATCCTTAAAACATAATAATGGCACATTAAAAATTTAGGTACAACAAATCCGAAAAATTGATAACGTGTTAGACGCTCCCTACCCCCCCCCCCCCCCTCTCTCTCACATACACACGAGGGACGTTGTCCTCTCGACCTCCTTCACTGACCGGACATCAGGAACCCGCAAGGGGGTGCTATCCCTTTGACCCTCGTCAATAGACCCACGGATATCGTAGGGAACTCTCCGACGTTCGATGGTGTCAACGCTCCAAAGTCGCTGGCTAATTGAATCACTGACTAGGAACATACAAATGGATTATGAATTTAGACACATCTTAACATTATTCCTGAAAATATATTATTATTATTTATATAAAAAGATACAAATGTACTAATAAATATAAAAATATATAAAAATGGATAGAGAAGTGGTAGCTTTTACAGTAAAACTAAAATTTAATTGAAAAAAATAAATTTATTTGTCATAGGTGAAATTGCATAAATGTGCCTACTAAAATACTATCACGTGCCGAACACGAGTGACCTTTGTGATTACCAGAGAGATACATACGAGTCATGGCTGGGTGGCGGAAGATCGGTGGATCGAGTCATGATGACGTATAATTATTTCTTTCATTTATAAAAAATGGTGAAAGTTAGAGATAGTGGACCCAAAAGACATACAATTACAGCATGTACAAAGTTCCGAACGTTATGTCGGACATCTTAAAAAAAAAAAAAAAAAAAAAAACCCATAAAACTTTGTGTTTCCATTGATTACAAAAACCAGTAGAAATGCCAGCCTATCTTGTGAGTTGGACTTCTCCAACTAATTTTCTTAAAGTTGGAATCCTCTCTACCAGATTTAACTTTGTTTTTCTATTGAAAAATTTCTATTCTATTTATCATTTTCTATTCATCATTTTCAACCAGTGAACCATTGTGATTGTTTGTAAGGGCTCTCCACAGGAGAATTTTTCTTCTTCTCTCCCTTTCCTTCGAGCATCCTTAGTAGATGGTGCTCAAAATTGATCGTCCTAGATTTCGAATTTTTCAACGTTGTACCATTTATTTGGACTGCTTTTATTTTATTTTATTTAAAAAAATTTGTTTGATAACAACAATTTATGTACACAAATGGTCACCTCCACTGCAAGTAAGACAACTCAGGACGACTAAGGGGATTGAATCTTGAGGGTATTATAATTGCTTTAAATACTTGTTGGCTTCGGGGGATTGAATTCTAAAAGACAATCAAATGTTGGCTTGGCTTGACTGAGATTGGCACCCTGTTCCACAAGAGGAGAAATTATTCAGTAAACCGAACTCATTATGTATCTTGATATTTCTCAATTCTTTGGCATAAAAATATGTACATGGAGTGGTAGCATGAAAAAATTCTCCTCATTTTCATCTTCAAGTGAAAGAGAATCAACCTGCACGGTGAGCCTGACTTATTGAATATTTTTTTCCACTCGTGAAAACAAAAGCATTGGAATCTCGTGGCTCCCGCATGAGGACGACCCCAAGTGTTCGTAGCTGTCCTCCAATACATCAAGAGGATTAGCATAAAGAATGAGTTTCGTTTTCCTGACAAAGGATTTGTAGCTACCAAGAGTTTCAATATGTAGTACAATAGTACGAAAGAAAGCGAATGCAGCAAGGATAAATTATTCAATGGGTCAAGCTCACTATGTGAAGGTGGTGAATGGTATAATGACACATGACTTATGTTCTATTGATAAAAAATGAATTACAAGTAAGACTAAATTAGAAGATTTTTTTTTTATATTCTACAATGAATATGCTACACATGAAATTCATTTTTTTTCAAAAAACATTAACCACCACTGCCACGTGGTGACTCTAGTCCGCTGAAAAATTTCTACTGTGGCAAGCTAGAAAGCTCATTCTTTACTTAATTATTCATTAAAGGATTAAATGTCAGGGGAATTTTTTATTCCTTTTCCCATCATCTATTCCCAAAATCACATTGGCTTAAGTTAAAAATGTATTCAGTAAACCAATTAATTCAGCTACTGACAACTCTCAAATTGGTAAGGGGTTAGTACAACACCACCACACCACAGTTGGCTCAAATTCAAAATGAGTGCATGCATGCAGCTGTTCGGTGACAGTAGGTCAATAGAACTGGACAACTTTAAAGAGAATTCAAAACAAACTAAATTAAGACGACACACTTAAATGACATCACAAAACAACAAAATAAGTAACAGATTCAAACAACCTAGAAAAATCCATGCAACCTCATACTAATTACTAAATTTAGACTTGACAGTTGAGTACTGATCGCTTTCCACCACCGCAACTTCATATTCCAACTCCTCCTTGTTGTTGTCGACAGGAGCAGAATCAATCAGATGTTGCTAATACTTCGTCTTCGGGTTACGTTTCCTGAGTCGAGAAAGAATATTGTGTTGATTGTTCTCTGAGTATATAGGAGGAGTTGGATCAGTTTCCAGATCATGACTAATATTGCCCTTCTTCTTTGATGCAACTTTTAGCCGATAAAAATGGTAATCACAGAGGGTTTGTTGTGGTAACGAAGGTCTGTTGCAGTTCCATCCCTTGCCGTTGTTCTTACTGCAAATTCTGAAGATCTCTGCGACAACCATGGCAGTACTAGTGTTCTCATTGATAATATCCACTTTTGCTTCCCTCGTCTTCCTACTTCTTTTCCTCTTTTTATTCTTAATTTTCTTCTGATCAGTATCGCCACATTTATCAACTACATTGCTGTCAACGATTAATGGCTGGAACACATTAACATTAACAACAACAACAACAACAAAAAATGCTCCGTGTAATAATTTGGTAAGTGTCAATAACCTCTAGAAAGAGAAGTGACAAATTAATATTACATGAAGTAGAAATGAACATTAGTCAAACCTCGTTGAGACCACCATGGCAGTACTAGTGTTCTCATCGATAATATCCACTTTCGCCTTCCTCTTCTTCCTACTTCTTTTCCTCTTTTTATTCTTATTTTTCTTCCGATCGGTATTGCCACATTTATCAACTACATTGCTGTCAACAATTAATGGCTGGAACACATTAACACTAACAACAACAACAACAAAAAATAATACTGTTCCGTGTAATAATTTGACTGTGTCAATCAATAACCTCTAGAAAGAGGAGTGACAAATTAATATTACATGAAATAGAGAGAAACATTAGTCAAACCTAGTTGTGACAACTTTTTCTTTAGTTTCGTCGCCAACTTTGAACCCATAATAATCCTCCTCGTCTTCTTCTTCCTGCCAAAACAGAATTATATCAACTCCAGAAATAAATCACACATATAATGGAGAAGCGTCTTGATTTCGTAAGTGATAGATCTATAATTCAGATAAATGGAAAGGAAACCCTAAATTAGTATGTTGGACCTAAACTGACTTTAAGATTCAAATATGAAGGAAACCCTATATAGGAAACCCTAAATTAGTATGTTGGAGTTACATGTAAACCCTATAAACTGACTTTAAGATTCAAATATAAAGGAAACCCTAAATTAGTATGCTGGAGTTACATGTAAACCCTAAACTGACTTTAAGATTCAAATATGATATCATTAGACAGAAGAAGATCTATTACCTGGAAGTCGAGCACGTCCCATGGAGAGCAGTTGAGCTGACAAACAGCTCCTCCATCAGCATGAGTGAGAAAATGTTGGTATTGATCAAATGGTGGTGGTGGAGGTGATGGTGGTGGAGAATAACTTGGTCTATCTGTGCCCAGTAGCAACTTAGCATAGTGCTTTCTGATCCTCATCACCAGCAACAGGAAGAAGAAGAAGAATAGAGTAAATAGAGATATTTGGAACTTGTTTAAATAGATGTAGAGAGAGATGTAAGTAGGAAAAGAAATGAGTAGAATTTGTCTTAGCAAAAGAAAAAAACACGTTTTATCTTTTGAAATTTAAATAGGTTCGTCGAACCATCTGAAGAATTTCTTCATAATCTGCAGGTTATAAATTCATTATTCATGTCAATCATTAGCAGAAGAAGATTCAGTATTACTCGAACACGATCATCATATATGTAACTCAATTCTTTTCTCCGCGGTTTATGCCTTTCTCCTTCCTCTTCCTCGAAATATTTCTTTCCTTAGCTACATTCTCAATATCAACATTGTAAGAGTTAAAAATTTGTTGATGTGCAGAATAATGGTCAATAATATGGTACAAGAGCCTCCTGTGCACATCAATAAAGATTGCCAAGTTCAAAGGGAAGCTATATAGTACTTGTGAATCCTATGTAAAGCAATCAATAAGTTGAGGTGCAAATGAAACTGGGAACAAAATCAGCAATTATGGGAGTAGTCTGACCCTCTGACATTGGTTTAGGGCACGACAATGCTCCGTTGAGGAAAACGAGGAGCTTCGGTTAACAAGATATTTCAGAAAACATTGAGCAGCTAATTCTAAAGATGGGAGTAGTTTTAGATAACACTCCAATCTTTCCTTAAACAACAAGAGTGAAACAAGGTGCTTTTGGTTGAAGACTCAGAAATTACGTAGAGATGGGGCACAGAACAATGATCCAACATGAGATAGGCTTCACAGAAGGCCAACTTTTCATTTCCTCATGGCTAAAATCAATGTTTCATCTTCTCTTCCCTCACCTTTCCGATCAGCCTTCTCCAGGAAACTACTACTAATATCTGACTCTTATCGTTCAACTCTAACATCACTGACACAAGCACCATAACCACCTCTGGTATGTATGGGTGAACAAAAACCAACACCAGGAAAAGAACCAATTTTGGTAAATCAAATAGTATACGTATTGTTCACAAGTTGAAGCCCACTATCATATGAATTAAGTTGAAGACGCTTACCACCAAAGGAAAGCAACCATATGATGTATTCAACAAAGCCTTCAACCTAACTATGAACGCATACAAGATTTACCTATTCAAGAACCTGGATCAGTAGTACATAACAATAGAATAATTTTATGCAGGGAATATAGTACAAGTATGGAACATTCAGCTTCTACCACTACATACTAAATAGATCGAGACACTTCATCAAATAACCATAAAAATGATCACTTGGAAATTCAATATTGTCTCCATCCAAGCATAAATCCTCATGAGCTTCATCAGAGGGACTTATCTAAAGTACAATTCTTGAATATATATATATATATATATATATATATATATATATATATATATATATATATATATATATAAAGTTTTGCATAAAAGGTTTTCAGTCATTTTACATTTTCATTTATGCATGTTGCTGCCATTATGCTTCAAGCTGTAAGTAGAACTTCACATGTCGAGAAAGACCTGATACTAAAAGTACTTCAAACTTAATACCTACTACTTAAGCTAGTTTGAACTATATATAATATGTCCACCGACACTACTGAAACTATAATGAACTTAATATGTCCAAGACCTACCATTGAAACTATTATTTCCTAACAAATTTTCAAATCAACCACAATGACGCTGATATTATCAGTACTTCCTTTTGCCAATGCGATTCTTGCCAGCAAATTTGCTGCAAGCGTGCATCGAAACTCAGGGTTCTTCTCACTAGCACCACCAGTTCCATTCTCAAGAGCTCCATCTCCCCTCGTTGGATTCTCCTCCATTAAACAGCTTTGGGCAACATTACATGCCATTTCATTGGTTACAACGTCCCAAAGCCCATCGCTAGCAATGATCAAGAAATCATCTTGTTGATGCCTCCTGAGAATGCGTATCTCAGGATCCGATGTGACTGCTGGTTTGAAATATTTGTCACCTGTAGAAAAACAAAGAAAGTCATTGCTTACAGCACCATCATTTGGAATAAGAGAATTATATACACACTATTTCATATAATATTTTCTGATAGTGGCACTTTGCTTTTGTAGATGCAAATAACGTAAAAGGTCTTTGTCTATAAGGGCATAATGCATGTAATAACTCAAGTAACTGCTAATTATAACATACGTATCATCATAACTACTGGAGCCTAGAGACACCACAACATAGTACCCCAGTGTTTTTCCGTGGTGGTGGCAATTCATGTCAAAAATAATGTTTAACATAGAAGATATCAGATATCGTTACCCTAAAAAGGTTCCTTTAAATTAACTACAGGTTAGAGCTACTATATCAGACCATTATCACATAGGAAAAAAGTAGTTAGAAAGTATAAAAATGAGGTCCAAGTTATTTTCTTACTAGGACTTGAATCCACGTCTTCTAAAAGTTTAAGCAACACATAGCACAAAAGATATCAAAACTAGACAATAGATGTAAGAGAACAGAAAAACCTATGTATTTGGATGTTTTAGCTGTACAGAAAATGGTTAACAGTAAGTGTGTGAACTCATTGGATTGAAGTGGATTACTTGACCCTTATTGCATATCATCATATGGAAGTTCTTTATGAGACTTTGAATAATAGCATACAAATAAAGATTGATGTGTAGCAAGAGATGATAGACATTGTTAGTGGATAATGCAGCCGCATGGATAATAGTTGGTTGGTACATTAGATTAGTTGAATCATAATTTAGTTGTATGATTACAGTCATATAGACTAATGATACGATTGTTGATGTTGGATAATATATAACATGGCTATATGACCCGTGTATGGTAATATGTGGATATTTATTGAACTGGTTTAATAAATGTGGGATTCCTTTATTAGACTTTGATGAGGTGATGCGAAATAAAGTTGAGTGGTTAATAAGTCGGCTAGACAATATTGGTAAATTGAATGCCTGGAAATTTGCGAATAAGTTTATATATATATATATATATATATATATATATATATATATATATATATATATATATATATCGGTAGTTACATGTATTTTTTGTCGTGTCACTTAACGTAATGGAACTTCGAAGTTGTGGTGTTTAATGTAAGACAAAAGAAATATCCAGATGTAGACAATAGCTTGGGACTCGTTTCATAGTAAATAAAAATTATGGAAGGAACAAAATTGAGACTAGATGACAGATATTTTATCATGTTTAGTTGGACTTTGCATCATATGCACTTCCTTCGTTTCTAGGGAGTTATATATCCTTAATGGAACATAAGGACTTTGATTCATCAATTCATTAATGGAACATATGGACTTTCATTTTTGCCTTGAAAATGTTTTCCAGATTCACATAAAACTCATGAGTTTCTAAAGACTTTCCTATGGTTGTAAATTTAGTTCTTCAACACTACGAGATCCCCAAGATGGGAACAAGTATCGGCTCACTACCCATGTAGACCATTCAAAGACTGTTACTCGCATTAAAATCGTAACGAAGATCCAAATGTCAATAGTAGTCGGTTACGCAATTTATACACCTGTCTGCGCTAAAACATTCCAAGAAATTAATATATGAATGTGCTAAAACATTCCAAAAAATTAATTCACATATCCAAGACCTATCCACACATTATACACTTTTATGTCTGTCTTTATGTCACTATCATTTAAACTAGTAAGAGATAAATTATGCTAGTTTTAAGGTGAAACAAGGCTTTAATACTACGAATTTCTAACGCGGTCTATATATTTTGCTTCCACAAATGGAATAATATTTTTTGAATCGTTTTAAGGTTACACAACATAGTCACAAGTTTGTTTATATACGTCGCCATTTATATATTTCTTATTGTATCCCCAAAACCATAATTTTTTCAAGTTTTCATGTCCTTATGTCGGTAATGTGTACGTGTCTATACAACATATTTTGATATTGAAAGTGTCAAAAATACATCAGCTACAATGCCATAAAACTGACAATTCAAATATCAGACAAAATGTTGATCCTGTTCGATAAATACTTGGGCGTTGACATATGAGCTTCTACTTTAATGTGGACTCTTAATGATGATTAAAATCATCATAACTTTAACATAATTATATTTTACATGTTGCTGATTTTAATGGTTCTGGGAGTGAGCTTATGAAGTCAAAAATATGAATAAAATGCTATAAGGTATGAATAAAAAATAATGACCAACAAAACTGAGTGAAATAATATATGAATTGTTTTCATGTTCATTAAAAAAATGTAAAAGGCTAAATACAACATTTTCATCTATTATTCAAGGAGTTATGAATAAATAATAATAAGTCATTATAAGTCAAAGAAATGTTTTATCAATGAAGAATAAGAATCAACAAATTGCTACAAAGAAATATTTTCACGTTTGAAAAAGATGACAGAGGCTAAAACTCTGTGGATCGATAATTCATCTGTTGGTTGGCAAGTTATGAATTAAAAATTATATTGAACATAGTTACTATAAATGAACGAAACACTACAAGAAATAAATAAATAGTCATTAGTTCTTATCATGTAACTCTATATTAAAATTAAGTGTTAATCATAATTTAACAAGTCTACTATTTCAAACAAATAATGTTGCTCAAAGTAGGCAAGTTTGTCCAAATATATCACAAGATACAAGGTATACAAGATGCATAAAATACTCAACTTCCCAAGATGCAATATTACCAACTACTTTTCATGTGTTATAAATAACTCTGTGAAATTACATGAAGTTAACATCCTACTTGAGGTTGTGATGTATATCATAGAAAAAATATTTTAAAAAGTATATCTTTTTGGTTGTCGACCATTCATTTACCAACTATTTAGCCATGATACTTTTCTCACGGAGTCATGTCCATGCCAAACACGGATTAAGGGCATTTAGACACTTGTCAAAGATGTCAATAGTTTTTTCATTGTATATTTTATTGAGCAAATTTTCTTGGGCAATTCATATACATGTTTGTGATACTCTCAAACAATATTGTTTGATAGAAGTTCACAAGGAACAGTTCCTTTTTATTTAATTGAAATTCATATCTTCCAAAAGGATGTCATAGCAGATACTTAGGCCAAAATAGATGCAACCTAGTTATTTATCAAAATATCTTGGAAGAGTAAGATAAACTTAGACATCTTTGACATAAACTTGCACCCTAAGAAGCACAGACTAAAAAAATTGTGTTGTGCCTGTATCGAACACGTATTGGGCACACTAGTGACTCCCAAATAGGCAAATACTCTAGGGCACACCAAATCTTGTGTCGTATCCATATCATGTCATATTATATTCATGTTGTGGAACTTAGGTCATATTAAACCATGAAAGATTTTATGATTGTTCTAATTATATTTTTTAGCTTTGCAAAAACTACAAGTACACTTTTATGTCCATAATTGCTAAAAGTTATAAATTCTGGTTTTTGAGGTAAGTTATTGTTCTCTTATGTCTTATATTTTGAGTATATATATATATATATATATATATATATATATATATATATATATATATATATATATATTTGTTTCATTTCATACTTGTCTAGGTATTCTTGTAGTTAGTGATGAATATAATAATTTTCAAGGGGCGAGGGATGTAGGGGCCTCTCCTGCCCAAATTTGATCCCGAGACTTTGTCACCAACCATAGAGGAGAGAGGATTCAAAGAGAATTTACTTTGATACCAAGTAGAAGGATATAGAGAACAATGAGATACGTTGTTGAAGGATATAGACTTGTATTTATTCATCAAGGAGGAAGTCGTTCAAATTAATTGAAGCCGATATAGCTATGTCCAATATAATACTGCTGTTTTGACTAGGGAAGGTCTGACCGAAATGCATTTTTTGGATTTCAATCACAAACAAATAGGTACACTATGCTATATCGTCATGATGGCACCATTCTATATGGGTACAATATTAAAGGTACATACCATCGTAAAAAAAAAGACTTCCACTTATGCTTTCTTTTCTAAAGTGGAGCTTAACGACGCCTCACCTCTTCCTTTTCTATGGCCATAATATGGAATGAAGGAGAGTCGTGTCTCTTGCTTTTGGGATTTTTAAAGACAATAATATGGAATGAAGATTCAAGTGCCCTTATTACATTGACCACTATAGGAGTAAAAGAGATCGTCAAGAAGAAGAAGAAAATGATACACATAATACTTTCTTACGCATTATTCTCTCCCCCTCCCTATTTATTCATTAAGAGGTTGTTCAACTGAATCGAAGCTGATATAGTTGTTCAATCTACAAGTGCTATTTTGACTAAGGAAGGTCAGTCTGGAATGCACTTTTTAGGTTTCTAGAGTGGAACTTCGAATGGCGACTAAAAGTGTAAGCATCATAGTTATTAAAGGCGAAAGGCCCATCCCGACACAAATGGTGTTTGGCACTGAGGCTCGAGAAACTAAATGCACATTTATTCAAATTACGTAAAAAATTATTAATAAATTATGTCTAAAAAAATATTACTCATATAAAAATAAAATCATTATATATTATTTTCTTTTTACAAAATAATATGATTAGTTTATTATTTTATGTATTCATTAGATGAACTATAGGCAACGGGATATTAATACTCTAACAGTGGTACCAAAAATCCAAAGTAAAGGAATGAAAGAGGGAAACATATATTTGATTGAGTTCTTTCATATCCTGCCAGTGAGATGGTGAAAGTTGTGACCAAGAAAAGCAATATTGAACGACTTTATTGTGTGGGTGGGTGAGTGAGTGTGTGTGTGTGTGTGGTGGGGGGTACTTTTACTATTGAAGATTCTCGGGTTCGTACTTTTACTATTGAAGTTTCTTTATTTGTTCTAATTAAAAGATTGATAATGGTGATTCCTGCACACGTTAAACAAATCCAATAGTAAGTAAAAAAAACTAAATAGAATATGTATTAAGCACGCTCCAGATGTGATTGAGCCTCGTAAGATGCTTTGTAAGGCATGCACATCATAAAGGAAGCCTCGGTCCACCTACATTAAGGTGTTAAGAGATGAGCCTCTTGAGACTCATGCCTAAGTTGCGACACATGCGCGCTTTTCACAACTATGATAAGCATATAGCAACAACTACACCGCAATGATGGCTCCATTCAATACTAGGTATGATACTAAAGATGCAACTATCGCACAAAAGATTTTCAGTTTTTTTCCTTCTTCCTAATGTGAGAAGGAAGGGGGGGGGGGGGGGGGGGGGGGGGGGATGACAATGTCTCGCCTCTTCCCTTCCTATGAGCAAACGTTCCTATGGCGAAAGAGGATTGAAATGCCAAGTTGATTAGTTGATCAGCGAATAAAAGGAGTCTCGTGCTCTCTTGCATTTTTATAAAAAAATTGAGATAAAAACGGACGGAGGATATAATGTTTGCTATGTTACCCGGACTCTCCATTTTAGGAGAAGTACCCGTGACCACCGGGTATCAGTATCCGATCCTCCATAGTGACAATCGGATCATTTATGGTCCTTTAAAACTTAGTTATTTTTGGTAGTTTTAGTAAATCTTTTTAGATTATTCTTATTTGAATAAGTATGTTAATTTGGTTCTATTTTATGTAAAATATGACATGTATCAAAATTTTGGGTTTCTAATTTAAAGTTTCTTATGTTTATTTGTCTTCATGG